>JBBBVU010000013.1:28177365-28190032 GCA_037177055.1 Atherinosoma microstoma
TTCACCAGTAACACATATGCTGATATTTATACATCTTAACAAATCTCTCTTAAATATGACTCCAAAAGTATTCAAACAGACATTGTGGTTGCAAAGAGATACTCATTTCATTCTGGGTATGCAGTTTTCAAGCAGAGGCCTAAAACTATGCACGGGACTCAAAGGATTAAGCTATCTGGTAATCCATGTTTATCTAATAGGATTAACTGAGATACAAATCAACAAATAATAAGTCACCATTGTGAGGTGACTGTGTATTCATGCAGGACACAAATGTCGAGGTTTTTGCTGCCAGGTGTATTACCAGCACAAGATAATGTTTATGAAGTGATTACTGAAATAAACCACAGACACATTATATATTGCTAATTACTGATAAATCTCTTTGTTTGGCCTGCATAAACACATTTGCAAAACAAAATCAAGGGGATTTTGTGAAATATTTCTGAGTAGTTATTGTCTTACCTGCAGTAGAAAGCAGTCACAGTTCATTCTTCAGGGTGCCAAAGAAGCAAAGCAATGACTTGCAGCTGCACCTACAAATCACACTCTTAAATTTAATCACTAAACTACAAAAACTTTACCTTGTTATCTCAGGATCAAGTAGCAATCCCAGACAAGCCCCCATTAATGTTACAACCTTCGCTCAACCAGGGATAAACTGGTTAAAGGGAAAGTAATTTATTGTAGAAATTACCCCCTTTGGCAGTTTAGGTATAAATGCTCATGTTTCTTTTTCTTTTGATCACACACTCACCAAAATTCACAGCACAGTTACCCGATCCATTTCAGGAAAAGTCATGAAAGAAATAAGGGTTTGATTTTAACAAGTATTTGAAAAACCAAGGGGGTAAAAATGACCTTTGCCAGTTCTAGTGTTAATGATGAATGGTTGATAGCACAGGACTTCAATAGATGAAATGCTTTAGAAATTGGTGGATCAGGGCAATGACGGTGGTACCAGATATCAGGTAATAGGGGGAATCGCACAGCCAAGCCAACAAATCGAGAGGCCTGAGGCTGTTACACCTCAGCCTGAGGGTTTAATGCCTTGTTATATATAATTAAGGGGAAATTTTAAAGCCTGTGATACGTCAGTGGGAGGAAGTCTTTCTGCTCTCCACTCTGAGCTGCCATGAAAATCATAACTCTTCCTCATGACATCATCGGAATGTGGCATGTTTGTGTTTCTAGCAGTGCGAAAGAGCAGCCATTATCAGTTATACAATCAAATGGTGGCACCAGCTCTGCTGCTGGATGGGAATGAAATGGGTGTGTGTCAGAGCAGTGCTGGTGTTTAGCCATCTATGGCCAGTTTACAGAAGATGCTTCACTTTTTCCAGCGTAGAGAAATGTCAGAACTGTTTAGTTTTAAACCTTTCATCAGATAAAGTTTTTCTAGTGGTCTGCATCTCAAACCTAATTCAAATAAACAGAAACATTTCAGGGCACCATCATCTCAGATGTTGTGAAAACTGAGAGCTTCATGAACACAAACATTGAAACATTTATTAAGAGGCCCATCTGGCGTACCTGCAGACTGCCTGTTTCTGGTATTCTGTTATAAATCAAAAAAATGCTTTTATATTCTAGACTACTAACAGCATTAGGGCTACAATGCATGTTCTTTGAGAGGCAAAGTAAGGCAGCTACCTCCTGCCATGAAACTCACACACCATAAAGAACAACTCCAGGTCTCATGTGAGCAGACCACCATTACGCACTCCCAAAGTAGCCTGGTTGACCTCACATCAGAAGCTGGCGTTAAGACTTCAAGCATCCAACCGCATCAGCAGAATCAGAAAGCATCGCTGCTGTACAAATGCAGAGATGAAAGAGTCTGCTACAGAAGATGCAGGGCAGTGGAAAATCTCCTCGAGTGTGAGTATTTTTCCATCGTTTTTTTCTCTCACCATTTCAAATCTTCAGCATCAGATGGCTGTGCTTTTCAGGGTACTGTTAAAATACATGGTCAGCATTGCTCTTCCCGTTGAGTCTTCCGGTCATCCCAAACATTGGCTTTGTTAAGAAATTAATGCGTTGCAACCTCTGTAGCTGATTTAGCCTTTTCCGCTGTGCTCCTTTCATATGCTCAGTGGGGCCTTGGAACTCACCCAGCACAGGAAGTTGAACTTCTCGTGTGCACCTTTCATGTGATTCCAGGCAACAGGGAAAGAACAAGAAACACACACACACACACACACACACACACACACACACACACACACACACACACATTTAAATGCACACACAATTGGGTTAGCAGATAAAGAGAAAAAGAAGAGACTGCTAGCTGTAAGGCACACAGATTCCAGGGATAGATTTCATTATCTGTCTTTAGTGGCTTAAATTTCTGACCTCTGCAGCTGTGAACACTGTTGCTTCTTGACTGTTTTGCTGCTGCATTGGTCACAGCTATGCTTTAAAGCCCATCCACACTGTTGTTATGAGCAGATGTGTAGAGACTAGAAATGTTTTTGTCCATGCCATGTGTTCGTACAGTAGCAAGATCCACTCTGAGCTTTCAAAATTTGTTGAGAAATTGCGAAACGCTGTCAAGTGAGGCCCAGTTGAGGAGGGAAAATGAATAAGTTATTAATGTCTAAACTAACATGGCACTCTGACACAAAAACAGGACTTTGAATTTATCTTCTCCTCCATTTTGTCTCCTTGCTCCACTTTGTTAGCTCATGTACTTTCTACACCACTCCATCACATTCATTTCCCTTTGCCTTTTACCCAAGTTTCAGCCCTGTAATGACTTTCCCAGATGTGGCTTAATAAATACTCTGTGGCCTGACGATTGAACCTTAGATTGACTCTGGGAAGTTCACTTGAGATCCATGTTTCATGGCACTAACAGACGAGCCTGCTCATTCTGAGATGAAAGATGTTTTTACACTTGAAGAACAGAGCGTTCAGGAGTTTTTGGGGGGCTGGGCAGGAACTTCTCTCTCCCTCTGTACGCCCAGGGAGTATGTTTCATATTAAGGACACATCATATTTCATGTCTTTTTATCAAGAAGATGGTCAGAAGTTTGGGCTGTGCAGAGCTAGTAAGACCGCAAGCTAAAAATACATTTATGAGGGTAAAGTTGTACGCCCATTGCATGCAGTGAAATGATTTAGTGTGGATTAACATTAGCAGCATCAGCAGGGCTGAAGACACAGTGTGTGTTTACATGGCTGTGTGTTACTTGAGCCTGATGGGTCCCTGTCAAACTGAACAGTCATTGCAGATCTGGAATAAGGAATCTCATGAAATTAAAGCCTTGATTTTGAGAGAGAGGCCCTTTTCTCACATCTTTTCCACCTTATTGATGCGAAGAAATTTGCCTCATTAATCCCCAGCTGTCTCTTTTTGTATAATTAAAGAGAGGTGACTCAGCATTTTATCAGTGTGTGTTTCAACATAATAAACTGACATTGCAGAAGCAGCTGAGTGATGGCAACCTGGGTGGATATTTCACTTTTATCCCCATTTTATTCGCTGCTCTCCTCGCTGCCATTTCAAAGGGGCGTATCAGGCTTTCTCCCTCGAAGGTTGTCCACAGAAACACAGGGATTTAGCCAAATGGAGTATTTCACTCCTAAAATTGCATGACACTGTTTACAAAAGATTTCTGTTCACATGAAAACAAGCAGACTTGATAGAAATGCTGTTAGGAACATGCCAAACTAAAAGATGGCAATCTAGTCCTTGCCTCTGAAGCCATGTTGGCCAATCCGAAGGCTGTAAAAAATAAATACATAAAAATCCAAATAATTAACTTAGTAATATCTTCAATCTTACTTTGAAAAAGTAATTAATTTTAGTTACTAGTTACTTCTCCCAAAAGGTAACTGCGTTAGTAACTGAGTCACAACATTATAAAAATAACTAATTACTCAGAAAAGTAATAATTCCATTACTTCTTAAAAAAAAACAATGAAATAATGGGAAAATAACCTTTCACATCTTTATCATCTGTGATGATCTCTGGGATAAGTATGCAAGAGCTTTCTCATCTCAATTGCCTCCTTGACCCAACATTTAATTTGTTTTCCTGCGATTTAATAATCCTTGCACCGTCCCACTCCATGATGTGATTGTTCCTCCTGCAGTGATCCGATATGGCTGATTTTAAGAATCAGCCACATGTCAAAGGTATGTTACAACAACATCATACTACTTTGTCTGAATGGAAGAAAAAAAAATATCAGCATAATATTAAGATAAGAAGACCAAAATAAAATCTTTGAGCATAGCAAGTGGTTCAGGAGGAAGAGAGACGTGGAGAGGATATTAAAGTGGTGGAGCAAACTGCTGTAAGGGAACTAGAATTGCTCTGTTGGTCAGTTGATGAGAGAGCTTGTTGTGATTGGTTGGTCAACATAGAAAATTGGTTCAGGAGAAGGTAGGTGCTGGTTAGAAAGCTATGTCTTCTTGTGCAGGCACAGATTATCTTGGGCAACAGATGGAAGTCGTCTGCAGTGTGTTCAAGTCATATTTTGTTTGTTCAAATGCTGGCGTGAAAGTAAAGCCAGCCTGGGGCTGTCTTATCAGCCCTGGCTCTCCATGTTAGTTTGATTTTATAAAAGCACAAAGGAAACCTAGTTTTGTTTGCTGTGATGGTCGGCATCTGTCCTTAAAATGCTTCAGAATGGTGACTTAAAACTTGTACGTCAACAAAGGCCATAAGAAAAAAAATAAGTAGTCAACAGGTTATTCTTACAGAGAACTATAAGAGAAAAAAAAGAGTTGAAGGCTGTGTACAGCTCCAGTACTATGTGGACATTCTTAGGAAGCCTCTTTATAATCTAGAGTTTTAAACTCTACATCACCTTGACTCCTCTCCCAAATATCCAGAACATATCTATCTTTCTGTCTCCTTCCAGGCTGATATTTCTGAAACACCTCTTTAATGCAGCCTATGACTAATTTAATCAGCCACACCACCTTTTTGTCCTGTTGCCTGATGGCAAAACACAGGATGGTTTAGATCAAAACTTCTGATGAAGCCTGTCAGAATCTGTCAGGGTCACATTATCAATATTTAAACCCAAGTTTCATTGGATTGCATGCTTCATGCTGTGTGACTTATTTTGGGATCAGGAGTTTTGAAATCTTTTTTTTTTCATCCGTTTCCAAAATCTCAGCACACTGTCCTGTCTTCTCTATATTCTCCATCATGCTTGTTGCATTTCTCACCTGTTTCTCGGTTCTCATTGGCTTCTCATCACTGATCTGACACTCACCAACTCCTACCACACCCACCTAAAATATGTAAGCGGGGAAACTTCTAGTATGCTAGAAATCATGACAGTGTGGGAAGTGAGCCTTACAAATCTTTAAAGAGTTCACACATCAACATTGGTAACTGCGAGTTGTACGCCAGTTTGTCTCAGAGCTTGTCAATTTGTCTGCAAATTTCAAACTTTGTCGTTAAAAAGAAATAGGCTTAAAATCTTGCAGTGTGCATGACTTGAGGTAGTTTTTAAAATTGGCTACTTGCTTACCTTTTCTACTTTGGGTTTTCACAAAAGGGAAGAAACACACTGAAGGGATCAAATTAAGTCTTATTATCTTTTATTTATTTATTTTTTTTACCAGGAAGACCATTTAGTTGGCTGTCAGCTAATGGTTGACAGCTTCTCAATGCCCTGCCTATCCATATTTATGGCCAACCAAGACATTATTTAATCCAGCATGTCACTAGCCTTGTAAAGCTATTTTTTAGCCTCTCCAATGCTAACACTAGCATAACATTGCTAATAGACAGGAGAGGGTGCATCTTATCCAGTAGGTCTATAGCTTAGGGATGTTAGTCGTTAGCCTCACCAATGCTAACCTTTCCATATCCTTGCTAATAGAAAGCAGAGCGTTTATCTTATCTAGTAGGTCACTAGCATAGGCATGCAGGTTGTGAGCCTCTCCGATGCTAATGCTAGTACAGCGGTAGGCAAGTTCGGTCCTAGAGAGACAAACTCCTGGATGTTTTAGTTTTAAATGTTTACCTGCTCTAACACACCTGATTCAAATTAAATGGCTTATCTTAACTCAACCCAAGCCCTTTGTCACAAGTTACATGATGTTATTTAATTCAGAATTAATTATTCCGAATTGAGAATCGGCATCTTTCAAAACCCAAAACAGTTCACACATGCTGGTGTCGCGGCACCAAAAAAATAAAAAAAATATAGGCTTAGGCTATAAAGTAACAAACCTTTTTGGGAAATGTAAGGAGTAGAAAGTACTGATATTTATGTTGAAAATGTAACTGAGTAAAAGTAAAAAGTCATCAGAGAAATAAATACTTATTAAAGTACAAAGTATCTGAAAAATCTACTTAAGTACAGTAACGGAGTATTTGCACTTTGTTACTTGCCATCTCTGACTGCAGCCACAGTTAATTCCCATTGGTGTCCACTGCTTATGTAATAAAAATGCAATGTAGCCATGTGGGGAGACTTGTACTGCACATTCAACTTCCTCACGGATAGTTTGCTCTACACATGCTATGTTCAAGTCAGTGGCTTGTATCAGGTTGAAGTTCAGCGGATATAACTCAGTGAAATGAAGTTAGCACTTAATCACCATGAAACACTGTTTACGCACTGTTTGTGAGATGGAAAGTCGAGTTACGCTGTGATCTCACTTGGAAATTCATACAGTTACACAATCACATCACATTGGATCCCAGTCCACAAACCACGTTCAGACTTACGTTGCATGAAATGAATTACACTGTTGTTTGGTCACATGAAAGTGAAAGTGCCAACATTTTTTCTACTGCCTCTACTGCCATTGTTTTATCTGAACTTATGAATATACTTTGGCCATTTTTCTTGTTTATATTTTTTGGTCTTACCAGAAATGTCAAGAAAGAACAAAAGATGGGATTTGGGACTAATGGGAAGATCGCATGCAGAAATATTCTTCCATCTCCCGTATTGGTAGCCAAGCACAACAGTTTTTGCTCAAGATAATTAAACACAGCGATTCATGATGAGTTGACTTTGTTTAGTGGTCAAATATAGCATGATCTCACCATCTACCTGGCCTCAATTCCCAAATCTGGATGCGCAAAGATATATATATATGTCCATGTTCCTGCACGTGCATCACAAAAATGACATTTCTAGCATGACTGAGTCTGCTCTAAAGTAGAGGCCAGTGTTTATATGTGGGTGTGTGTTTGTGAGGAACACATAAACCAAAATGTCTAAAAAAAAGAGAAATGAGCAGAGAGATCATTTAAAAAAGATGAGGAAAACGAAGAAGTTCCCATGGAAGCGCAGTGAGCTCCATGATGCCCCCAGTTTGTTTGGTCGCTCCTGTCAAGCTAATGAGGTGAGTGAGTGAGGGCGGCCTGGTGGAGGCAGAGGTCAGCCAAGAGCCAGAGCTGCCTGCCAGGCTGCTGCGCTGGGAGGCCGGAGCCCAGGACTGCAACTCTGCTCAGGGCTTGGCACCCTGCACACCCATCTGCCACTCGTTAACACACACACACACACACACACACACACGCATGGCCAACGCAGGGTTACACTAATGCACACGCTGGCCACTTTTATGTAAAACCTATGTACACTAACACACACTGTGTCTAAATAGTTGTAAAGCATTCACATTTAAACAGACGATTCACTCTTTGGAGTTTTCTCGACCTCACAAGACCCACTGTCCAGTAGTTGGGTCAATCTCACAGGCTGAAACCCAGCTGGTTTACAGCTTAACAGTCTGCAGAAGTTGAAATCTATTTTTCAATCTTTTTTTTTCTTCTATGTGGTATGTAATATATGCTTGTGTGTGTTGCTGTGGTTCTTTTCCAGTGTTACTTAGTGGTTGATAGGCATATTTAGTTGTACAAATTGGGCCTATCCACGATTGGAGCCACATGTTGTGCTCAGATGCTGCTCAGAGTATAAATGCCAGATTAAACTCCAACGTGGGGATATCATAACTTCTGTGTATATCTGTCCGTCACAGGAAACTCTGTCCCATGTGTAATTTGTGCTGGGAAAGTTCAATTACAGATTAACACATCAATGATTAGATGCAAAGTGTGTTTTATGTAAAATCCCAGCGGATAGGAGTACTCAGTTACAGAGTTTTATCTTAATTTCCAGTAGTCAAGTTATCCTCTGGTGTTTTGGAGCAAACAGAGCCTCATATTCGACAAGCGCTAAATCTCAGCACCTCAGCAGCGTTCTGAGCTGAAAATGAGTCGCCACACCTGCTGGATGCTGCAGCTGCGCTTGTGACACTGAGTCCATAGAAACTGAGCGAGGTCAAAGGTTCTCACCTCTGCTCCTTTCCAGTTTCCCCCTGACCCTTCAATCCCCCCCGGGGTAGCGTGGCAGCGCCAGTGTCACACATGTCCGTATCAACACACACAGTTGGGTGTGGTTTGGTGCAGGGGGGTCAAGGTCAGCAAGCAGATGGGGCTTTCCGTCATGACCTCGGGTGGACAACAGGAGCTCGATTCGTCTGCTGACTCCGTCACGTGTAACTCAGACTGGACTCGCAACCACCTGCCTCTGGAGTCATTTATGAGAGTTGTAGCCCAGAATGAAAGACCAGATGCAGATGAAACTTCATCTCCTCAGTTTGCTTGTTAAAGTCGCCCTGCTGAGATTATTTTTAAACAGCGAATTATACATTTAAATTCAACATAAAACAATGAAGGTATCATTTAGGCTTATTAATAATTTGTTTTTCTCAAAAGCTAAAATATAAACACAATTTAACAGATGATAGAAAGTGTACTAGACAGCAAGTTAGTTATGCCATGTTTCCCACAAGATGCATGTCATACTGTAAAAATACAGTGTGAGCAACAGCTGCTGCAGCAAATACAAGGAAAAAGAAATGCAGATTGCCTAAATTTATAAGCTCATTCATTTAAATATATCACTAACTCTTTATGAACAGGTGTAATATGCATTTGATTAAATCAATTTGATGTTCAGCAGTTGCAGTGAATTATTTGTATTTATGCAGAAAAGCCCACACTGCTTATATTCAGTCATGTGACTTTTGCAAGCTCATGTACTGTCGGGGAACCGTGGTGGCCAAATGAACCAAAATGGCTGATGTTCAAGGAAGATGTGAAATGTTGTCAGAATATTTTCAAAGGTTTAGATACGAGTTCAGCAGTAGGAGCCTTAAAAAAGTTTAGTTATGTAACGGCATAGATCCTAATACATGATCTAAGAAAGATTTCATTTTGAGTTGGAGAAATGCCTATCAGTTCAGTTCTCCGATACCTGGAACTCTCTTCTGCTTCAGATGAGCTTCTACACAGCCAATTAGATGAAATCATGGGAAATCTTAGAAGTCTAGAACTTTGTTGTGTTTGGGTTGGTGAAAGCAGCTGGGATTAAGACCCTTCATGATAGATCCTTCATCGTCTCTACTCTTAAGTACAGATTTATGTTTTGTTTTTTTGTTTTTTCATACCCTACATCAGGGCTATTCAACTCTGTTGTCCTGCAGGCTTCCTTGCTCCAACACACCTGGTTCAAATTTAATGGATGCCACAGCCTATCACGTTCTGCACAATGACCCATTAATCTGAGTCAGGTGTATTGGAGCAGAGAAACGTCTAAAACCTGCAGGACACCAGCCTTCGGGGGACAGAGTTGTATAGGCATTGCCTGTCTTCAACATAAAGTATGCCAGAACATCCTGGTGAAAGGCAAAGAGTTAAACAAAAAGGAATTACAGCTTTTATCGCCGCATGAGCTTTAAGGTTATCCAAGACGTAGCAGAAGCTGACAAAGAAGGACCCTAACCAACTGAAGTAAAGGGATTTACAAACATTTAACCCTTAACCCTTAAAGCCCTGAAGGACCTTGTATGTGTAGAATATACTGTATTTTAAACATTTTGTCAAATCTCTTAAGTGTTCCCTTTTAATATCACATCAAAAGTATTCAAATACACCTTGTGGTTGCAGAAATAGTCATTTTCCCAAAACAATGCATTGTCGAGAAAAATAGGCTTAGGGTTCAAAGGGTTAAAGACCAACAAGAACGTTGGTGTTCCCAACGTCAGGAGCAACTTTAAGGCTGTTGGTCTGAAAGGGTTAAAGTAGCACTATCTAACTCTCTGAATTGTTTTGACGGCACAGTGACTTTTATTTTCTACATTCCTGGAGCCGTTGTTTGCCCTGCAGTGTCCGTAGGCTGAGAAACTGCACTTTACACTGTCACTTGCAGCTTTATGGAAATCACGTCACACACCAGCAACTATCAACATGCTAGCCATTTTAAACGCACACCATGGCTGATTCAGCAAAGACACCCAAGAGGACATCATTTGAGGAAGTGAGGAAAAGAGAGAGAGAGAGGGAGAAATAGAGCAAGAGATAAGACAAGAGTCAACATTGGACTGACTTTTACTGGCTGGAGAGAACTCAGAGAAGAGTCAGGATGCAAGACTGATGCTGGATTAGCCGTTGTTAGGGGCACCTCGGTGACAAACTTTACCAAAGTTCCGTAGTGTTGCTGTAACAAAGTGATCACTGCGAACTGACAAGATTTGACTCTGCTCCTTTTGATCCCAAGTCTTTAAGTCACTTTTCTCAATGTCTTTTTTATTAAATCCATGACTTGCTCTCAAATTTTATGACTTCAAGAGAAATCTTGAGGTAACCTTGACCAGTTTCATGATTTGAATGACTGGAACAGCCACAAACAGGGATGAACAACATGTTCACAACATGCTCTGGTCTACAGTTAGCTAGGTTGACCACCACTCCATGTTAAGCAGAACTAATGAGGCGAATGTGACATCATGTGAATACAAGCAAAGCCATCAGGAATCTAAGGTAATAACACATCTGGCCAGATTCTGTACATTTTACAACGAGGATGTGAAAGTTGGGATACCATCGGATGTAATGGCTTTGCCATGGAAATGGACCCACAGGGCTTTCTTTTTTCTTCTTTTGTATTGGTTTTATAGGTCATTTACATGTGCCACCCTTTTCCCAGTCTGCCCCCCTCTCCCCATCAAAAATATTTTGACTCGCCTCTGCACAGAATTTGTAAATGTAATGAAACACTCACAGGATCAGTTGCTGCTTTACTGCAGTGGGAGCTTGAAGCTCAGCCAGCAAGTGGTTTGGGTTCACGGCAGGGTCTCCTTTCTCACAGTGCAAGTGCAAATGTGACAATGACGCCCGCTTCCACTGTGAGTGATGGACTCCTTCCTCATGTGGCTTAACGTAGGAGTTGTCATAAGAACAGGTGTGAAGAGCGGTTATTGCCATCGCAGTATGTGATGGAGAGTTTTCTGTTATGTAAGACGATAAATCTTGGTGCAGGAAATTTCTTGTCATTATCACTGTTCCTTTTTATGTGAGGTCATCGTATGAATTGAATCAACATGCCTTTGAGGGACTCCAGTGTCTGTTATGCACACTGTGAGCCCAGACGTTGGACTACTTCAGCTTTATATTGCCTCTTGAGTCCTGAGCGATGACGTGAATTTCAAAATAAACAACTTGAAAAATCGGAAAAATCATTTGATAACGTCTCATTGGTGGCCTCAGTGTAGCTTCAGGTTTGCAAACTAAAACTTTCTGCAGACTTGTATAACCAGGCTGTGGTCCCATCATCAATGCCCATGCAGTCTCGTAAAAGGAAGATCTGGACTTTCCTTACAGACGGTGACAGACATGGACGGACATATGCACTGGCACTTAACAAACACGGGAAATACTGCGAAAGAGGAAAGAAAAACTGAATACCAGTGATTGTTTACAGTTGCCACAATCCCAGTCCACTCCCCCCCCCCCCGCCCCCATTATTCCACACAGACACACATCCCAGCAGTCCCACCAGGCAAATGCATCTGCCAGCCAAGATCCGGCTTGAGCGAGAGAACAGTTTCCCAGAGATATCAGTGACGTACATATGTGAGCGACCGTACTCACAATCACACACTTGTATACACACACTCATGTTGTGTCAGTCAATGTTGGGTTTCATTGTTTCCTTTTCTCATCAGGGAGCCGACGGTGATCCGGTGAATCATGGTGCCTCAGAAGGCTCATCGCAGTGCCCTTCCTCTGCAGCAGGGAAGGTTCGGACATAATATATATAACATAACAACCTGCATCCATCTCAGCTGTACTGTACGCATAACCACACATACAGTCATCTGAAAAGCAAAGTACATAAACTTTCAATTGAGATTTTTCCATCTCAGGACAAACAAAAGAAAAAGATTATTTGGTTCTTTACAGGTCTTAAAAAGTAGATACATACAAGCTTGGGTGAAGAACAATCCTAGATAACACTGTCTCTAAACTAAGCACTCTGTAAAGAACTAATATATCCTCATCCTCTTAATTCCGGAGGAACCAGTAAGTAGCTTCCAGGTGTGCTGCACATTAAACACATCAGGTCAATTTGACTAATCATCATCAGTGTGGTCGGCCTTATGAAGCAGATGTTTTGGTAGTTTGTAGCTCTGCAGCATTCAGGTGTACATAAACACAATTCCAAGGAGGAAGGACATCTTATAGAAGCAGCTGTTGCTGCCCATCAATCTGGTCATATCCAAACTACTTCATCATTCTACGGGGAGAAAAACTGTTCACTCCTCTGCTCAGTTTTTACCTGCATCCTGTGATTTTATTGTAGATAATTTTAATTGCAAACTTAAATCAGCCAT
>JBBBVU010000013.1:28190508-28212845 GCA_037177055.1 Atherinosoma microstoma
ATGATGAATGTGTGAAAAGTGAGAAAGAGTCTGGTCAGGTGTGTGCTATGATTTTGATGTTTTATACTTATTTTTTTTTAATTGTTTTTATGTTGTCAAGCACTTTGTGATGCGCAATGTATGAAAAGTGCTATACAAATAAAGTTTGATTTGATTTGATTTGATTTGATTTGATTTGACAAGTGGAAAACTTTCAAGACAGCTGTCAATCTTCCCAGGAGTGGACGGCCCAGCAAGTTGACCGGGCAATGCTCAGAGAAGCTGCAGAAACCCAAGAGCTACATCTCAGACTCCCCAGGCCTTAGTTAGCATGTTAAATGTTTAAGTTCATGACAGTAAAATTAGAAGAAAGACTGAATTATTATGGCTCGTTTGGAAGAGTTGCAACATGGCGGCACAGCTTAGGTTTGCAAAGCTGCATCTGAACAAACCACAAGATTCCTCGAACAATTTCCTTTGGACAAACCAGACCAAGGTCCACATGTTTGGTGAGAATGAACAGCAGCAAATTTGGCAAAAAAACCAAACCCACCTCATACCAGCTGCCGGGGCGTGTATTCCAGCCACAGGACTTGGGCAGTTTGCTCTCACTGAGTCAGTTATGAGCTCTTTCGTTTACCAAAGTATTCTAAAGTCAAATATGAGGTCATTTTTGAAAGCTCATACAGGACAATAATCCCATAAGCACACCAAGAAATTACTGAAAAATGAAATAATCAAGGTTTGGAACTGACTCAAAGTCCAGACATTAACCTGATTGAAATGTTGAGATGGGACCTTCCACAGCATTTCACTCAGGTTGAGTTTGAGGAAGAGTGAATCAAAATCCCTCCACAATGATGTGAGAGACTGATAATGTCACATGGAAAACTATTACATCTAGTTATCGCTGCTAAAATGCTCCTACAAGCCACTGAACCATGGGGTGGACGTGTACTTCTCATGCACTGCTTCTACATTTGGACTTAGTTTTGTTAAATGAATAATGACAACATAATATTTTGTGTGTTGTTGGTCTCAGAATTAATTCATCTCATTAGAAAACCTAATAAGTTTCAGTGAACTTCATGTATCTGTCAAACCATCCATTTCTTTCATTTTAAGCTTTAAAATTGAATCCAGGAGTTATCTTTTTATAAATGTATACATTTTAGATTAAATGTCATGACTACATTAACTTATTCATTTCCTGTTACTCCGATAACATTTAAGATAACATTAGTAATATAATTTTGTAGCATTGCTGCTTTTCTTGTCCTGCAGACTGTGGTGGTGGAGCTTTAGTCTCTGAACCTAAATGAAAAACACTTGACTAAGAACCAGTGTTGCTCGACCTTCAAAGGAACGTAATCCCAAAATCCTTAAAATAACTCGCTAATAACCGATCTCAGTTGAGACCGTTCATTCCTTTGAACATCGTCAGAACGTGCAGCACAATGGGTTCCAGTCCAGGGTGAGCAGAGTTCAGCATCTCACTGGGTTAACCACTTCACCATAGTGTCATGTGATTCAGAATGAAGCGCTAGAGAGCAGGCCAGAAATCCACTCTCCAGATGTATGCTGCTGCCACCCAAACCCCCCACTCCAAATCCATTCCTACTTTTGTTCTGACAGTCACTTTCACCTATTTAGGCCAACAGTAGTTTTATATGAAAGAAATAATGAAGTGAATTATGTCAAAAAGCTTCTCATAGGCGTTGCTAACCACTGGTGTCTCCCTCCAACATAAAGCCCGGGTCACACTCGGGTTTTATTATTCAAAAAGTTCAGACCCAGGCTTGAAATGACTTTACGTAATGTCAGGAAGCATCAAACACTTTGGTTTGGATTTCAGAAGCATCAATAGCAAACTTTGCCACCGGAAAGAATGTGGTGATGAGAAGTTCTGATCCATATCAGTTTAATGGATTTAGAGTATATAGGGACAGGCTCACAAGTCAGGAGCAAGGATACCAGGGTAGATACGGCAGGACATGGGTTCACACTCTGGGTTTGGACTGGGCAGTGATGAGAGTCTAGACACTATATATGCATGACAAAACCTGTTTTTCTTTCCAGCTCTGAAACTAATATACACTCACTTGTTCCCTCACTTTTTTTTACCTCTTTTGCTGTTTTCTTTTCCTGAACTCTGAGTGATGAAAAGGGCAAATTCCTCGATTACACTCAATCTCTCTAAAGAGATTCAGGTGTTTTGGCATGAACTTCAGAAAACTCTAATCTTGTTTTATGAGAAGAGGTAGAGTTACAGGTTGTGGCAGACCTTTCAGGAAATATAAACTAATCATTAACAAGTCAGATAAGTTGTCCACATAAATATGAAAGCCACAACCATGTTGATTTCTGTTTAACTGTGTACAACTCATTAGCTATACCCTTAATCATTTAGTTTTAACCTCAAACCTACATGTTCACGAATGAGAGAGCTGCAGAAAAGTGAAGAATCATGAGTCGGAGGGGAAAGGGAAATACAGTTGTGCAGGATAAGCCCCAAACCAACAATATCTCTTCTGTAATTAGCGCCTTTGCCATCCACTTCAAGTGAACTATCACAAAGGAGCACATATATAAAAATGTAGGACACTGATTAGCTGATGAATCAAAACTTAAGTTGTATCCATGTAGGGAACAGATGAAGAATGTTGTACAATTTTCAAACCTTTATTGTGTTACTGCAAAGTTTTGCACCATGGACCATCGAAGCATTTATTAGATTTGATTAAAACTGCAGCATATCTTACTTTTTAGGTTTATCAGACACCGTTTCATGTATCATGATGTTTGAATGTATGCTAATCACTCCATGCCAATGTCATTTTCTTTCTGTGATTTTCAGACCTTTCATAATTTTCACAGACATCTTTTATATCTAGCTGCCATGGCTAATGTGGTTAATTACCTCCGCCAGGGTGACTGCTGAACGAGCTTGCAGTGTATGAGAAAGCAGCGGGTGGCACCTTCAACATCACAGGTAGGCTGTAGCTCAGGAGAAGGAGCACTCGTCTGCCACCTGGAAAGTCGGTGAATCGATTCCAGGCTTCCCCTGACTACAACTCGAAGTGTCCTTGGGCAAGACACTGAATCCCATGTTGCCTCCCGGGGTATGAATGTGTGTGATAGGCTAAAGCTTTTAGTATCTTCCCATAGAAGTGCTTTATGAGTGTGTGTGACATGTAGAGTCAAAGTGCTTTGAGTGGTCATGTGACTAGAAAAGCGCTATACAAGTACAGTCCATTTATATTTCCTATTTTCATATTGATTTTTAAATTGATCTGAAAAGCAACAGTGTATGTCTCGGTCTGCAGCTGCAGAGGAGCAGGGAAAGCTGTAGGACCTCCGACAGCTGAGTTAGTTTCTAATCACCATCAGCACAGATTTTTAATGCTTTTAAAGTTGCTTAATTGTAATTTAATTCTGTGTTTCTTCCAGGTGTAACCTATTGCTGGAGAGGTAGTGTGCCAGAAAAGGAGCAGACTGAAGCCAAACATCATTGAAGAGAAATTTTTTAAATATAAAAATTTATAAGACTTTATAAAGTTCCACAAGTATTTGTCTCAAATTTTATTTTCATTCTACTGCATAAATACGGGAACACAATCACTGTCCCAGTTGCATAAACACCCTTTTTTTCCTCCTCTTCCTGTTTAGAAACTTTGACACTTCAACACTGTTTCACCATCTCTCATAATGCCTGGTTCGGTCTATACAATTTTTTTTTTGTCATTCACGACGGTCGCTATGTCAGATTAACAGACACAGTGTCATAAATTTGTTCGGTGTCTTCTGCAGGAGTGGCCACACTACCAGAATGGCGCCTGATCATCACGTGCTGTCGAGCACCTTCGCACAAGACAGGACGCAGGAGAAGCAGCTGTCAATCAATCATGGCATTGATTGCACTTCGGGTGATGGTGGCTGTCCTCCAAGTGAGCGAAGAAAATAACACGGTGGACTCGTTCCTGGGTGGCGGGGTGAGGGCTTTATGGGCCGTTTATCCTGCAAACAGAACTTGAGGTAACAAATTTATTAATGTGTTTAAAACACTGCAACGTTTGCTAGCTTGTGTGCTATGTGACAGTAACTACCAGCTGGCTGGAAACAGGAGGGTAAAGGATTTCGGAATAGCCTCTTGTAATTTAAGAAAAGGAATGTTAATCTATTAATCAATCTATATCTACCAGGAAGTTGCACTCTGTCTTCCTACTGGTCAATATATAGGAACACATGGTAGACTTTCTGTGCTGTGGTCGTGAAGCGTAGGCTACTAGACGCCAGATCGCCGGTCTTTCATTATGTCACACTACAAAGGGTAAAGACCAACCACCTGCAAGCACTGGCACAGTCAATTTGCATAAAGGCCCAACAGGCCAAGGGCCGTAACACAAAGATTAAATGATATTAGGCAGCAGTTTTAGTTATTTTCCTCCTCAAAGTTTACCTCAGTTAGGACAACTACTTCTTATACTTAATTACAACCACAAGTAACAAACCTTATATGTCCCACCTTCCAACACACACACACACACACGCACACCCCTGGCGACTTTACAGAGTCTAGTTTATTCATTTCAAACCAGTCAATGTAAATGTTTCTGTTTTACATTTATGTTGAGGTATGTACGGCTGAGTAACTTTTATAACTTGTTCAAAGCTGTGAACAGAATCAAATTTAGACCTGATGATGCAGATGGATGAAAAGTTTAAGGATCAAAACTATTGAGTTTGATGGTGCGCAGAACAACATGTTGACTAAATGTTATGCAACAGCTGAATTTGAAACCACTGCTATCACCTTAACCTGTTGGTACCAGACATCCCATGAGTGGGACGTGACAAATGAATATGTTTTTTACTCAGTCTCCCTTACAAGCATGCAGCAGCCTCCGGCTAACAGTACATCTTACTTTTAGCCCACCTACCTCCATTAGCTGGTACGAAAAAAAAAAAAATCCTTTGTTAGCTGGTTAGCTCCTGTTAGCTTCAGGTTAGCTCTGTTAGCTCGTAGCTACAGGCAGTTCAGAGTTTGATGGGTGTCAATCATCCATCCCCACGCTCATAGCGCCCCTCTCAGCGCCACCTCGTCAACCCATTTTTTGTATTTCCCGGGAATGACGAGACGAGTGTCGCTGCCAAGATGGTGACTGTAGGAACCGCCCCACAAGCTTCAATTCAGCTCTTCAGAAACCTACGGGTCACGTGACGGAGGCTCTGTCCATTAATATTTTACAGTCAATGCTTCCAAGTAAGTACACATGTTATACACCTTTGTATAACATGTGTACATGTATAACATCTTCGTACAATGGAAAGCTGAGATTATTGAGATCTGAATGATGTATACCATTCCAGGCAACAATCATACAAGTAGATTCAGTAGATACTTTTTTCAGACCAATCGCAAATGCAATTTATTTTTGAAGTCAAACTCAACTCAAGTATCAGATCATACTGCAACAAAAATGGTCCTGTTACACAGCAAGGGCCCAATAAATGCAGTAAAATAGTAAATTGAAAAATTAATAAAACTTTGTGAAAACTATTCATGAATAGTTTACACAAAGTTTACACTTCATGATTTTTTTTTTTAAATCATCATAAGAAGAAAAATTCGACAAGTTAAGTCAGGAATAAGCCAGAGGGTGAAAGGTCAGTGGGGTCCTATGTGACATGCGAATCATGGTACCACACTGTCCATGTTCATCAGTCCGTCATTTGCCTCGTGTTTACTTTTGACATTCCCCTCTCCACAGCTTAATGCAGCACTTTTCCAGAGCAGATGCAAAAAGTGCTGAGTAAGCCTGACACATTTTGGGGCTTGGTCTTGAATGGCCACTGAATTCCTCCATCTTGGCTTCTTGACCCACAACTGAGGTCCTGACTTTTAAGGAGGGTGTGGGGCATGAGTGGTGGGTTGGAGGCCACATGCTACTCATCCACCTGCATACTGACAGGTAGACAGGATGTCACAACAATCCTAAACACCTCTGAGCCCCAGCCTAACCTTCCACAACCCCCACCCCAGTCTGGCTAACCTCCTTTGACCTCTATTGGCCATCTGTTACAGGGCTCTGGGATGTGTTGATTGGCTTTGGGGTCAGGGGTCAGGGATCAGGTGGCGAGTATACACTTTCTGCTGATGGAGACTCATAAAACAATGAGACTTAGAGTGAAACATCAGACAGATTTTTGGGGAAAAAAGTCAGACTCATAACATCTTAACACTCTGTGATGAATACATCATATATTCATCAGCACAATACATCAGTGGGTGGTGTTGCAGAGTATTTCTGCTCGGTTTCTTTCTCATCTGAAGCCATGACACATCAAAGTACAACTAATTATTTAAATACAAACTAATTTATCAGCAATAAAACAGAAATAAAGTAATTCATAGAAACTATTTGAATTTCTTTGCTATTTAAACTTTTTATCGACTTCTTTAGGATAAAACTGTGTTGAACCTTCTCATTTTGCAGAGGGTCAGTTTATTTTAAATGATAATTAAATATTACCACATTCAGGTCTTAGCAAGCACAACGCTGTGTTCAATATATATTAGCAAAAGAGACAGCAAAATACTTATATATAGAATGGAACTTATTTATACTTTTCTAGCTTTCCTTTATCCATTTTAAACTTATTATAATTTGGTATTTGGACAACAGCAAAGCATTCAAAGTTAGATTTTGTTGGCACACACAAAAGAAAATGAATAAATATAGTCTTCGAAATGGAATATAAGAATATCTGACTCATATTATTCAAAGTTAAACGTGTATTATAAGAAAAGATTGTGCAGCATTAAGGCCATGGGTCAATAAGTGTGTCAAACTTTGTCAGATTTATTTTGAGTGCTTTGCTTCACACACTTCAACAATTGCAAATCAGCAAAATGGGTTTCAGAAAGTTGGCTCTGTTGACTCAGTTTTCCACTCCAGCTTTAGAGATTATGATATTAGATGGCATGAGCTGGAAAAGCAATGGAGCCAACAGAGCTTCCAAATAAAGCTCCTCTCCCCATTTTAATGCGCGAGAGATGAATTAGTTTGACTCGAATACACAAGCAAGCCTCCAGCCGACCCACATTTTCTTCCCTGAAGCTTCCAAAAGCTACACATTTTCATTCCACCTGTTGAGGTTTAGTGAATTAGCATGTTAAAATGAAACAGCTACAGATGTATCTGCTTGATTATGCATGCCGGATGCAGCCTAGTTTTGGATTAAAGTTTTACAGGAGAGGGGCACTCTGCTTCTCCCAACAGAAAACTTTTAGGAGTTAACAAGTCTGCTCTGTCCTGTGGGTTGTTGGCAAACAGTTAGCAAACGGCTAATAATAACACATGCAATCTTTCCTCATTTCTTATCTCTTTTTCATAACAAGAAACGTCCACACGACGTTCCTGGTTCCACAAAAGGCTTCATTTTACGTTTCCGAATGCAGGAAAAAAATGTTTTTGATATCTTTATTTAATTTCACTATTTAACTGTGGTTAGGCCGTTCGCAAAAATGTTTTTCATGTGACTTCTAGCAAAATAATTTCTAGCAGATATTTGCACATATCTTATGAAATCCTGAGCATGATCAAGGCTGATAAATCAATTGTGGGGCTCTGTCACGTTGTCTGCGGGACCTTTATGGTTCTGAAACAACAAAAAGGGCTGAATATGATAGAAAATAGCCCCTAACCCTGTTCTAAATAGCCTATATTTATCGTAATTTCACATTTCCATTTTTACACAGCCTAACCCACATGATTTTGGATCAAGCATGGACACGGAATCTGTCGGGTTACATGATTGAAAGGATCATTTCATTCTCCTGTTATCAATTCACCTCGATAAGAAGAAATCAGAAAAGATAAAAGCCTGCTGCCGCATTAGAGATAATTTTTTTCCACTTGTCAGGGTCCAAACGCGGGGCGACAGCTAAAACTTTCCTAATCCTAATCCTGCTCGCCCGTGGAATCCTAGCCTCCGTCATCCCTCCAGGTATTTCCCCAAACAATCCTGCGAGTGGGCCGTGTCAGTAACACTTCATCTGGTGCAGGACACTACCTGACAAGATGTTCACCCCATCCCCATAATAAAGTAGCCGGCATTAAACACACTTTACAGTCATAATCAGCGAAACATTAAGCCATGTTTGGTTTAACATGAAGTGGCTGCTCTAATCTCCTCTGGAACGTTTTTTCTCCTGTTCTGATTGGCCGCTGTTGATGTGGGCGAATATCTTAAATAAAGCAACATATTTACTTATCCTCTCCACAGATCATTTAGTTAGGCAACTGAGTAACGAAAATTTCTGCTGTACGATGTTTGAAATATAAAGGGAGTGTGTTTTACAAACCTCTCACTAAAGTGGAAAAACCGGAAGGACTGCAGCAGCTGTGCCCACTTCCTTTAGCCCAATAAATCCATCATATTTACATTTTATCAACATGTTTCATCTAGCAGTAGTGTAATCACTAGTTCAGCTTCATTACGTATGCCTGTTTTATCTAGGTTACGTAGCTCGTTCTGTAAAGAAGTACAATCATGGCACTGATATAAGTAATTGTAGTTTTTGCATCAAATTTAAAGTTCCAAATATTATATTAATAATCCAACAGAAGGTTAAAAGGGGTGGTAAACGCAACTGTGGATTCAGATGTTAATAATTACTTGACTTGGATTCGAGGCCAAAGACTTGAGACTTGACTTGGACTTGCAAAAAAGGACTTGTGAAGATCTCTGGCTCAGGATTTCATAAGATATGTGCGAATAACTGCGCATTTTTTTGCGCAAGAAGTCATATGAACCATTTGTGAGAACGGCCTGACCACAGTTTGTTTAGTTAAATTAAATAAAGATATCAAAAACATCTTTTTTCTTTTAAAAACGTAAAATAAAGCCTTTTGTGGAACCAGGAAAGTCATGTAACTGTCACAAAAAAGTTCTCCATTGACTTTACATCGCCCTCATTTTCGTGGGTCCAGCACGTAATTTTGATCAATTACGTGCCACCGTGTTAATAATTGGAGGGTGTCGAAAACAACTTTGTGCTTATTTCACGTATTTTTGTGAGATCAGGTTGGTCCTGTGTGTTGTTTGCAAATTGGCAAACGGCTAACAAAACATGCAATCTTTTCCGATTGTTATCTTTATTCTCCAAAACAAGCAACACTTTTTTACAAAAAAAGTGTCCAGGTAAAGTGATGGGAAATTGAAAATCGGTTCCACTTAGGAGCCACTTCCAAATCTAAAGAATTGTCCGCCACTGGGCTTCAATGCTTTTATCATGCCGACAGGTGCCGGCCAGCTCAGCTCACTGACTTCAAGTAAACAATGTCAGACTTGTAACAGAATAGGTTTGTTGCCAGAAAAGGTGAACCGGAGCTTGGCTACATTTCATTACGATACATGATGATGGCACAAGCTCTAATGTCTGTATTGGAAAGACCAATATAAGTAATAAATCACAGGACAGACCTATATCTTTGCGCATTAATTTAGCAATTAGCTCACCTATACCCAGGGGCGCCGCCCTGAAATAATTGTAGGGGAAACACTGTTCCTCTTCTTAGGATGTCAAATAATCAGACAGTTTGTTAACACTTCAAATCTCTGTTGTATACTTGTTTCCTCATAGAAAATTGGGTCAGGAAATGATAAGGGAGTCAATAAAGAACTGGATCGATAGGCAGAATTGGTAATGGCTTTGAGATCATTATTATCTTATTCCTATCCCTAGGTGGAGTGAACAAACCAAAGTTCGTCTTGTAATTAAGACATTTTGGTGCTTAAGTCTGCTCTGTCCTGAGTGTTAGCAAACAGCTAACAACACATGCAATCTTTTCTCATTTGTTATCTTCATTTCCTATTAACAAGCAACAATTTTTACTAATTTGTGTCCATGTGGAGTGAAAAAAACCCAAAGTTTATCTTTTAATTGAGATTAAATTAAGCCCAGCTCTGTATGCTGCTGGTTTCTTATATTAGTTACAACTGTATGATACGCAGAGAATGGGGACAGACCCCAGTGATGCTTTGTCCAGTGACTCGTTACAGAGATCAGATAAATTCAGGATATTTAACATACAGTCCCTGAATTATTTCAGTACAGGTGTTATTTAAGTAGAGCTTTCTGCCTCTCTTGTCTTTTCTTAACCCAGAGGAGGCAGCCATCTTTGTTTGTAAAAACTGTCAGATTCTTCTAGTGAGCGGTGTTTATGTTCACTGTGAGCCACACAACTTGTTTCCTGTTGACTGGCCTACACCCAGCGTGAGCAGAGAAGTAGTAGGTTTTGATTGTGTGACTTAATACATCGTCTTTCCAGTTAAACCCTGTCGGCATGGGACTGCTGTTGACGCTGAAGCAACACCAACACACCAAAGTTTGGGTCAACATTCGTGTCATTGAGTTACAGTTGAACCAAAAAGGATCTGAAGTGATCTTTGTTGTGACAATTTAGAGGGAGATTTTGTTGTTTGGTGGCATTGATGTTACAAGATCTGTTCTCTGTCACCATTAGGAAAAGGCCAGCTGGTGCACATTTCAAAGCTTTGAATCCTCAAACCTTGTGTCAACAATCAGCAGCCTTTGGTTTCTCTTGGCAGCTCTGAAATGTAAAATATTTGTCGCCCAGAAATCAGGAGAAGGCAGTTAAAAGACAGCAGTGTTTTCATACAGTTGTTTCCTCAGTTTGAAAAGTAATTAAGAAATGAAAGAGGTCAACTTGAGGCCTCTGAGAGAGCTGCTTGTATGAGCTACAGAGGAAATTAAAACCCAGCTAATGTTCGCTTCAAATTGAAACCATATTCACTGTCTTATGTTTTGTGGTCTTTTGTGAAAACCGACATGATCTTTTTCAAATTTACCATGCAAGCAAGATTTGGTTATTCAGCCAATCAGCTGTAACATTGCGACCACCTGAGATCCTCCTCAAACCGTAAAAGACCTCTGACCAATCAGGACAAAGACAATCTCAGAGTTTGCGTCTGGTACAGGGACATTAGCAACAAATCCTATGGGTCCTGTGGGTTGTGGGGTTTGGTCTTTGTGGATTGGGCTTCCCACAGATACAATCAGATTGGTATCTAAGAAGTTTGGTAATTGAGGGAAAACCTCAGACTCCTCCCTCGATTTCTATTTAGGTTCTGAAGGAAACTGCATGTGTTTGCATGTGAAGGCTGTTGTTTAACATCTCTCCAGTTGCTTGTTATCACAAATATCTAATAAGCCAATCACATGACAGGAACTCATTGCATTTTGGTCATGTAGACGTGGTGAAGATGACTTGTTGAAGTTCAAACTGAGCATCAGAATGAGGAAAAAAGGGGATTTATGTGACTTTGAACGTGGCATGTTGTTAGTCTGAGTGTTTCAGAAACTGCTGATCTACTGGGATTTACACACACAACCATCTCTAGGGTTTTGCTGACCATGTCCATCCCTTTATGAGCACAGTGTAGCATCTTCTGACACCAGATATGGAGCACCTTTGGGATGTTGTGATTCTCATCATGGATGTGCAGCAACTGTGTGAATTTATCATGTCAATATGGAGCAAAATCTCTGAGGAATGTTTCCATCACCTTTTTGAATCTCTGACACCAAGAATTGAGGCAATTCTGAGAAAAAGGAGGTCCAACCCGTTAGCAAGGTGGACCTCATGAAGTGACCAGTTAGTGTAGATGAAAATGTCAGGATGTAGATTTTTCCATATTTTCAATAACATAAACAGTGTTATCCCCTGTAGTTCTCAGTTCTTGTAATGGATAACCGTAATCCTTTTAGACTTTTCTGGCTTGTAGATATCAGTGAAGACAGGAAAGGTAGGAAATATTGCTACAAAGTTGCCATAAAAAGTATTTAACCAAGCAGATTTTAAAAAAAAAGATCACTATTTTGACAAGAAGGGATTTAAAGGCTTCAAAGTCAAAGCAAAGACGTTATTGGACAGAACCGCTTTCATCAAAGTCATTTCAAGCCTTTTAGATGGCATGACTACATTATTACTGCTGTCTGATGTGTGAGTGAGCAATTTCACCTTTATTTATGGCAAGGAGGAATAAACATCAAGAGAAAAAAAATCCAAGTCCGTCATGTAATGCTACTTTTGCAACAACATCCTGAAGGTTGTATTTTCAGTCAAAGTCTTTGAATCAGGGTCATGCGGTGGGCAGCCCTGGAGGGCCCTTACTGTGCAGATGGTGACTCCACTGCCTTTCAGGCGCCAAGATGGAAACATTTGGAAAAGGAGTGAGTCACACTTACTGGTCACAGGATGGACAGTCACTCATGACTCGAAGACTCACACACATGAACACACTGGTGTGTGCACACTGGCTGTATACTGCCTTTCTGTTACACAACGGTTCTATATTTGGTCTTCCACAAGAATACAAGCAGCTTTCTGGTAAACAGTTAAAGGTTTTATCATTTACTTTACTTGTAGGAAGACGCCATTTACTGTACTTTCTGTCTGGAAATCAAAAAGCTTCCCATCAGAAATTCATTTGCTTTGTGATTTGATGTCATTTATCAAGCTTGAAAATATAAATCATGCTTGTAAAGTTAACTCCCAGATAAGTGGCAATCTTTTTGACATTTTTTTGCTCATTGTAATTAATTAATAAACTCATTTAAGGGTTTTTGCTGTTTTGCTGTTTCCCCTTCCCCCCCTTTTTTTGTTTTTATTTTTTTCATTGATATGTATGTTTATGTATATACTGTATGTACCATATGTATGTATGTGTGTATGAGCATGTGTAGGCTACATGTATACATATGTACTTTTTGGGGGGGGCAAAAGAAAAGATGTTCTGTTACGATACTGTGGTAAAATGTTTGAAACTGAGGCTAATTACATTTAAAAAAAAAACAAAAAAAAACAACTGTTATACATGCAGCAGGGATGTCGAGCACAAAGACATACAGTACTTAAAAAGTAGAAAACATGGTGCACATGCATTTTTTTGTTAAATGTGTCATTTTTTCAAGGTTAGAAGAAAAACTAGTGGCTTTAAATGCTTGCTGGATGCAGCTTTTAATCTTTTTATTGACAAAGAAAACAACAAATTCTGTGTAGTTTATTTGTTTTCTGCAGCAGTGAAGTGTACCAAAGTGTAAACAGATTTCTCCGTGGGACTCAGGAAGTCCTGCTTTTTTTCTATATCCAACCTATGACACATTTCTATATGTGACAATTGGCAGCAGGCTTTAGGGAGATACAAGACACCTGTTGCTCTGATCCGATTACTGAGATTTATCAACCAGACATAATACACATTTTCATAATTTCCCAGGAAGAAGCGAATGTTACATTGAAGAAAAATGTCATTCCAGGCAGATAACCAAAGAATTACAAATAAAGATTTATGACTTCTCTGTTTGTTAGAATATAGACTTTCCTCTCACATCAGAAAAGTTGGAAGAAGAACTTTAGTTGATCTTGCGTCCTTCCAGCAGTCAGTTTGTGCTTCTTTTGGCCTTTTTTCTAATGTGAATTGCATAAAATCACTTTCAGCATTTATGGTCATGTAGAAACTGACGTACACGCTTTCAATTCTCAGGTTTGTCAAGACATTAAAAGAAAATCAATAGTTGTTAAGCAGGTTTTTAAATGAGATGAATACAATAACTATATATATGATGTTGTACTGGGTTATTATTTCTTTTAATAAAGACTAAACCAAAATGCAGAGGCAGCACTTCATGATGAAGCTTATAGAATCACCTTCAGCAACAGTAACTTGAAGTTATTGTTTTTCTTTATCATGTTTTCTCTTTGTTGAAGAATTTTGACCCACTGATGGTGTTGCATCAGATCAATGGCCACGATTACATAATGTTTTTTTAATTCAGAATTAATTGTTTGGAATCAAATAATTCGGAAATAAAGTATTCTTCGGGTTTACATGGAAATAGTAATTCTGAATTGAGGCTTACATGGAAAACATGTTTATTCGCCTTTTTTGAATTCCGCTTTAGATCTGGGGGTTGGACGTAGGGGCGGACGTGACTTACTTGCGTCTAGGGGAAGAAAACAAACTCCACTTCCTGCTTCTTTTCTTTTCAGCTACAACATGGTAGACCACATAATAAGCACCATTTTCGCTTGTTTTTATTCTAGTTTTGAGCAGCAGCTTGACAAAAGCGTGCTACTTCACTTTCACCTAAAGGTCGAGTAGGAGATCCTGGAAAACGGTTCGAGCAAGCTACATTTTGAAAATACCAATAAAAACTGTTTGAAATTATACATTTAGCCATTGTTGACATTTGATTTTGTTACATGCTGCACCTTTAAAGGCCCACTACTTAACTTTTTGACCTTAAAACTTTCCAGGCTTGTTTGATGACACAGTGACATCTATTATGCATTTCTAGCTGTTGCGGCCCAGCGGTGTCCCACAGCTGAGAAGCTGCACTATACAACTTTCTCATCCTGGAAGCATGCTTGCTGAGTTTTGGTTTGTGCATATGTTGCATGCTAGCAAGCGGATGGAAACAAACTGGCCGTTTTGAACGCACGCCATGGTGGATTCAGCAAAGAAACGTTCTAAGACATTATCGGAGGAGAGCTCACAGTAAAGGTAGGATGCAAGATGGATGCTGAATGAGCCGTCAATAGGAGGTGCATCACTGAGAAAATGGCATAAGTTGAGTAGCGTCTCTTTAAAGTCGTATACAGCATATAAATCAGGTTAAAGTCTGCCCTTTGACTGGACCATGGCAATATTTTGATTCTTTTTTAGCCATTATGTTGTAGATTTACTGCTGTTTGGGATCAATGGGCTTCATTCACCAGCTGTTCTTACAAACAAATTTGTTCCTAAGTTCTTCATACGTATGAAGACCGTAGCATTCATGAAGTGACCCCTGCAAGCTAGTTCAGGCAGACAACTCGATCCGCTGTGTTGATCCCATATGATCTGCCTCAAACATTCATGCTACATATTAAACATATACCAATCTAATCTGTGTGGTCACACTTCCTCCCTTGCTGTTTGCTTCATGGTTGCTGCTACTGCTGCCACTGCACACTGCCTGGTGCTCTGCCACTCCAGCATCTACCTGAAGGCTCTGGGGAAAAGACAAAATATCGTTCAGCATTCTCTTCAATATCTGATTAATTAGTGATGGATTAGAAGCTTAACCACCAAACTAAAATGCTTTATCATGCTTTTATCCATCAATAGATATTAAAAGTCCACGTTCCAGTGTTCTAATATTTCCTCCTACCCATCGAGATGCACTACCTATGGCTTCTGCGCATGCACACAACTCCAAAACATCGTAGCTATGAGGGTTGAGGACACGGCCACAAATCCCTGCTACCCTCAAGTCCATTCCTAAACAGTTGTACCTCTGTGTTGTGAGATTTTCTCGTGAATTAACTAATAATAACTTTCACAAATGTATTTTGTTTATTTTAATAGCAATTGTAGGCCAATATTTAAACTATTTTGAGTTTTTAATTATAAAAAATCATAACAGACTCATTTATTTATACTGTTTATCCTACCGTCATAAATATATAAGGTAGCATACTTGGATGGGGTAATTTACACTGTTGGATCATCCTACTTTCATAAATATACTAGGTAAAAGACCTTCATTGGTTTATTCATACTGTCGAGGCGTCACAGCTCTGCCTCCATGTTGTGAGACTTTTGTGTTGTGAAATAAACTTAATTTTTACGTATTAACATGCATATTTGGTGTATGTGTTTTCATGGATCAGAATCAGTGTTGCCAGATTGGGCAGATGCCCAATTGGGCTTCTTTTCAACACGAGCTGGAAAAAATAGAATTGGGCGGGTCAATGAAATTTGAGCTGCTTTTCTCGACATTTGACGGGTTTTTAGAAACTCTTCTATTGAAGATATTAAGATAGTTGCCAGATGTGGAAAAGGTGAAAGACATACACATTAACTGTTGTGTCCTTGCAATATATATCTATATATATGTATAAATATATTTATAATTATGGGCTTGTTTTTATTGAGGTGGGTGGGTTTTACATTTTTTGGGGCTGGAAACTCTCAGTCAGATTTGGCAACCCTGATCATAATCATAATCATAACCCACTGGTCTCGATCAGAATCTTGTAATTGGTAAAAAAAAAAATTTTCCTCTCAGGTTTTCAATCTGAATACTTGCGTCCACAGAAACACGGCTATTGTTCCACAAGTCTTTGCATACATCCATCTTATGTGTCTGTAATGCTGGAGAAAGTAGTGTCTGCACCAGGAACTCCTTTTACTTTAACAAAAGTGGTCATTTGTTATACCCTGTGGTGTAGTTATGTTTGAGCAACTGAAGCTACTTGTGGTCGTGGAAGTCTCAAGCATACAGTTTGGGTAAGTGATGTCACTGTTTATATGGCATAATGACTCGTATCATACAAGAATGGAGGCAGGTAATGTAACACTTCTGGCTTAAAACCAAACTAAACAAAGCTAGGCCAATGGCTAAGTGAGCTGCTCATGGCAGGCAGTGAGGGGTCCACAATGAGATGATCAGAGACTGTGTTTAGTTTGACAAATCCAAGATCATTAGACAGAATACTAAAAAGGGTGTCCAAATATCAAAGTTAACAGAAGCAATTACAGATTATCTAACCTTTCTGCTGCCCAAAATATAATCAGAATCTCCTCTGTCTTGTAATCTGGACCTCCTGAGCAGATAGAAAGTATAATTTTTCAGATTCAGAGCTCTGCCCTATGATGTAAGGCTGATGAAAGGATTAATGTCCTGCATAATGCTTCCTGAGAGCCACTTCCAGTGGTGATGTACATTTTCCCATGAACTAAGGCTGAACTTGATTTAGCCATAAAAATACATTTACATAACGCAGAAGAATGAGACATTACACCCTATGACAACTAGATTGAAAAGACTGCAGAAAAATTACAGTAAGTGCTTCAGCAAAATACACACAGTTGCTTCTCCATATTTGACCAAATCAAAACCTTTTTCAATAATAAAGCTCTCTAACAGCAGATTAAGACACAACTCTACTATCTTACAGAGGAATACCAAAGAAATATATAATTTAATCAACTGCAACAAGCACTGGCCTTCCTGAATCCACGTCATTGGGCAAACGTCTGTCTGGAAAGGAAACACTGACATCAAGTGGCCAGACCAATTATTACACCACATGCACCTCCACATGGGATCTCAAACTCTGGTCCTAAAGGGACGGTGTCCTACGGGTTTCAGATGTTTCCCTGCTTAAACACATCTGATTCAAATGAATGGGTCACTTGACAACAAACTGTTGGATCTATTTCATGTGAATCAGGTGTTTGGAGCAGAGAAGCATCTTTAACAGGGATCCTCCAACCCCGGTCCTTGGGGGTCACAAACTTGAAACAACTTCTATATCTAGATAGTGTCTGCTGATAAGCACAAATGTGATGATAGAAACGTTGCCAGGACCTAGTCACCAGGAAAAAACTGGCATCACTCAGAATGTGGATCAGAAAAGTGTTTTACCTTTTTTTCCCTGTGCTGTAGTCAGCTTTGGATATGCCATTTCCCCAGCCTCAGTCGAAACCCACTCATGTACTCAGTTAGGTTTTTTGGGAAATGACTGGCTCAAAACCATGACAAATAACAGAAGACAACACAAAAAGTTAAAGCTAGAATTAATTTATTTAGAAATTAATGCAACTAGTTTAACTTTGAAAGGAAAAAAAAACCCATGAAGTCAGTCTGTCAATTAGTTGTAGGCTATATGAGTGGACACATGGCGCATGAAGTGTAGGGTGAAACAGAAAACCAAACTTTTTGGTTGACGCATAGGAGACTCTGTTAATGGTTACTGGTTCCTGGCTCAAATTTTCTCAATATACAATGACCCGACCTCCCTACTGGGCACCTGCAATACAAAACACAGGGAAGTTCAAGAGCCCAGCAACTAGTACAGGTGGTGTTGTCACGCTTATGTAAGACACGTATTCATCTCTAAAATGTTAACACTGTTTATAACAGCCTCAAGAGGAGGTTTCTATTACTAGGGAGCAAATTCAGGAATAGCAGTATTCCTGTACAAATTCCTGCATGTACGAATTTAAGCTCGGTGAAAATGTTTTAACTGTTAAAGAAATGTTGTAAGCACAGATTTCCTGTGTAGCCAGCTTGTACCACAATTTTAGAGCTAACAGATTAATTTGAGAAGATTACAGCAGGACCCTGGCGTAAAAAGGCAGAGTTAGGTGAGTATGTCAGAAAGATTAAGGGTGGAACAAAAGCTAAGGAGTTGTTTCCACTCTTTCAGTTATGTGTTACATAGGATGACCAATGTCCTCTTTTACCCAGACATGACCTTTTTTTGAGAGCTAAAAAATGTTTCCGGCCGGGATTTCTAAGTCGTCTGGGATTCTTCTCTATCTCAACCTCAAATATGTTTAGATCTGATTTGTGTTGCGTTTCACTCCCTCACATTATCCACTCTTTCAGGCAACAAGCAACAGGAGAGAGAGAGAGAGAGAGAGAAGAGACAGCGCAGAAAGGCTGAAGATGGTGTTTGTGCAAAACTGTGGAGAAAGTGTGCGCGACAGTCTTTAAACATAGTTTCAAATGGGCTTTGCGTCTCCCATGAGTATAAGGGTTCAATTCCCTTATTTTCTCCACAGTTTTGCACAAACACCTTAAAAAGGCGAATTGAAATCTAGGTTCACGTTTTGGACTGATGGCTTCACGGCTTGGGGGACAAAGCTGTTCAGGAGTTTTAGAGCTGATTGTCTAGTATCTAGTAAAGCTAGAAAATGTAGAAATGTAGGATAAATGTAAAGTCATGGACAGGACTAACCCCCCAAAAATCCCCATTTTCATCTCCTCTTCTGTGTCTATAAAGTCATGACACCACATCACCCAAACAGTCCCCTCCCCAACCTCTCCTCTACTAAATGTTTGTGTGCGGTTGAATAAATAAAACTGCTTACAGTTGTCTGACAACGACACCGTGGGAATTTCGCCCAAGGAAAAATTCACCTTAAAGAACTCAGGTTTGTTTTTACAAAAAAAAAAAGGTTGGGAGCCAAGTTCCGTTTAAAATGTAAATTTGTTTATTTAAAATAAAATAAACAAATAATTGATAAATAAAACAAAATGATTAAAAGAAATAAAACCCAGGATAAAATGCAGCCAGGCTTTCAGGTTGTGGAGCAGGCCCAAAAATTACAGGCATCTCATAGAAAGGAAACTGTACCAAAATCACCCCAGAGCAAACCACTCACTCAGGGCCACCGAAACCCAATTTGTGCTGGTCACATGCACACATCAAAACAAGGAGAGATGTCACCACGAGGAGGGCCTGTCCACCACCAAGACAGTAGAGAGTTTGCCCAGCTGCAAAATAAAAAGAACAAAAGGTCAATAAAATTAAAACCAGTTCCCAGTGTTTAAAAACAGGATAAAAATACCAGTGCTTTTCTGTTTTTTGCGCTACGTTTCTGTGCTTGCAGCTTTTCCTGCTAGTTTATCTGTTTGTATATGCATCGTGTTTTTGTATATGAAGCCCGTTTGCACCTGTCGGCTACCGTGATAATCACACTTAATTATGTAAATAAAGCTAGTTGGGTGGGGAGAAAAATTCACTAGAACAGCTTATTGTAGAATTTTTTTTAAATATTAAAAACATTGACTAAAACTATCAACAGAATTGGAAAAGCCTTGCCAGTGATGTTATGTGAAACAGTCTAAGCACTGTTCTGCTGAGAGCACATTTATAAAACACAGGGTTACCAATGTGCTGTACACTGTGAAACATAATAGTATTTAAAAAGACAAATACATTCAACAAACAGTCTGCTGAAGACAGGCAGAAGAAGGGTTCATTTCTCCTAACCAAGCTTAGAGGTGAATAGAATTTAGTTAAAAGTATAGTTATAGTAAAGTATAGTCCTGGCAAGCAGCACCCCTGGAAACTGCATTCAACAGCAAAGATACAAAACAGGACCAAAACAAGAGCAGCTTATATAGTGATGCTTTTCACTCACACTCCATTTGCTCCCACAGTGGTCAAATATTTTTTCTGAAAGACAGACCTTGAAATCAGTTTATAGTAGGAGCCACAGACTGTAGTTACAACCAAACCAACAGTAGATGGCAGCAGCGTACCATACAGCCAGGACTAGGCTATACCACCAGCTAATCCAGTTAGCTTTGGCACGCTAGTAACCAAAGAAGTTGGATGATTTAGTAAGTAGTCAGCTTTGCTTTGATGGTCGCCAGCATCTCCATGCAAATGCCCAGGCTATCCTTTCTGATGGCCAGTTGCCCCGGCTCACTTGAGGGGATCCAGAGGCGTTCCCAGGCTAGCTAAGAGATGTAGTCCCTCCACCGTGTTCTGGGTCTGATCCAAACCCTAGTTCTTTTAAACTGGGTCTTAAAACTTTTTTATTGCCCACTTCTTTTAATTGAAATAGGGTTTTTCTTTAATATATTTTCCTGCATTTGTACACTGATGATGATGACAATTACAATAATGACAGTAATGTTTCCTGTTGATGTCTGCTTACCTCACTATATGTATGTTGTTGTCAATTTCTACTTGTTTTTTTCTTTTTAGTCGGATTTAATTCTCTTTTTGATATTTCATTTGCACCTTTCTGTAATGCTTTTAATGTTTTATGTACATTGAGTTGTCTTGTAGATGATCATGTTCTCTACAAATAAACCTGCCTTGCCTTGACTAATTGAGTGGGTCATCCGCTTAGAGATGTTAACCATTAGCCTCTCTGACGCTATAGCCAGCCTCTTATCGCACAAGTCAATTTCTTATTTGCCACCAACGACCGCTCAGGTTCAGGCTCATCGGTCAGATCAGTAGCTGGCTTTGGTAAGGATATAGCCTCTTGTTCAATTCAGTTGTTCAACAAAGTCATCTCAAGGCACTAAACAGACATAAGTTCAAGCAAATTAATTGTAATTTAATTAAAAACAAAACCACATTGGTCCAGTTTTAAATATCAGTGTTCATACCAGCCAATTCTTAATGATAGAGGCCTGTTACAAGTATGTAGCCACGCCCGGGGGCTCAATAGTCCCACGCTACTTCTCAGTGATTGATTCATTATTAATGTTTTTTCTTTCAATTTCACCATTTTAGCCTATTTGGTCAAAACTAAAAATATGAATTCCCAAAAGAATTGTGTCCAACACTGTGTCCAACTGTGAACAAGTTTCACTTTGTGTTGAGAAAGTTGTCACAGCAACAGATGAAACCCACTCTGTTCATCCTGAATGTGAGGTTTAACAGGCAGCCGGAGCCTCATTCCCAACACCCTGGACTTTCCCAGGGAGACTGAGATGTGTGATCCCCTGATTGTTGGAGCATGCGTTCCCCTTTATGAAAACAGGACCCACAACCCGGGTCTGCTACTCTGCAGATGTTGCTTCAGACTTCCATGCAACATTAAAGAGTCTTGTCATTTCAGACAGCCCTGCAATATGAGGTCTCAGCATCTTAGTGATATTACAACACAAACATCTGTATTTCAAAACAATTCTTTTTGTTGGCTTTTCTTTTATGAGTTTAGAGCGGTTGGTCTGAGAGGAAATGCAAACTCATGAAACAAAGCTTATGAAGTCCAAAGAAATGTTTATATTGTCACATTTCTGTGGTTTGCTCATTTTAAATGTCTGAATTTTACTCTTTGATTTAGTTAGCTAGTCATAAAGTCACGTTTTGTCTTAGCAAGTCCAAAGTTTTATGGACTAAAACAATGATGTCATGGAATGCCTCACCAGTGATTTCACTGAATACAAAATATGGGTATTTAGTTGAAAAACCATTTGTCACGATTAATGTAAAACATTAAGTGTGTCCGCAACAATGCCGGAGATGGGTCCTAGCTCCAAAATGAAAATGTTTACTTCTCTAACCAACTACAACCCCAGAATGCTATGCTATGCTCAACCCATATTTTATTCCCAGTAGAGCGTAAACAACATATCAGATCTTGAAACTGAGACATTTTATCATTTCATGGAAAATATGAGTTCATTTTGAATCTGATGGCAGCAACACATCTGTAGCATTGTGTAGCATCCCCTCTACCTTTAACATCTGTCTGTAAACATCTGGGAAGTGAAGAGACCAGTTGCTGGAGCTTTAGGAGAGGAATGTTGTCCCATTCTGGTCTGATGCAGGATTCTAGCAGCTCTACAGTTCTGGACCTTCATTGCAGGATTTTTGCTTCCATGATGCTCCAGATGTTTTCTACTGGTGAAAGGTCTGGACAGCAGACAGACCAGTTCATCATCTGGACTCTTCTCCTGTGAAGCCATGCTGGTGTGATGGATACAGTATGTGGTTCAGCATTGTCTTGCTGAAATCTGC
>JBBBVU010000013.1:28230656-28246968 GCA_037177055.1 Atherinosoma microstoma
TGTGTGTGTGTGTGTGTGTGTGTGTGTGTGTGTGTGTGTGTGTGTGTGTGTGTGTGTGTGTGTGTGTGTGTGCGTTTTTATGAGCAACTTTTATGGGTGTGCCCTGCGGGAGATGAGCAGGAGAACTGGATGATGTAACTGGCAGACTAAGTAGGGATAAGATGTATGAGTGTGTATGGATCTATATCTTTTCTGTTTCCTGGACTCGTTGAGAGAAACAGAATATATCAGGAGAAAAGATGTTGTAAAGCACAATAAAGTTCTGACTTCATTTTCAAAAAAGTTGGGAAATTTTCTTAAATGCAATAAAAGTTAAATTCATTTGAACCTCCATTTAATGTGTTTTTTGTGTTTCCACTGACCAACTTCATTGTATATATTTAAAAAAAATACAAAATTCACAATTTAATGCTGACAACATGCTTAAAGACGGATGTTTTTAAAAACACAATTAACTCTTTTTTTGAAGATTTTACATCAGCAGATTAATGTGTGAAAGGTAAGGGTGCCAACATTGGGTATAAAAGGAGCATCCACAAAATATATACATTTTTCAACTTTGCGTCAAACTGTCAGAAAATCATCAATAAGATTAAAACTCCAAAGAACTTTCAGTGTGTAAAGCAGAATGGAAACCACAAAACTGCCATGCCTCATGGACTCAGGAGTATCCTAGAAAACCATTTCCACTCAACACAGTCCAGAAATGTAACCTAGAACTGTATCTTTTTATAAAACTCATCAGCTCTGTACAGAAACAACACCGTCATTTGAATCTCAGATGGACAGTGGACACTTGTTCTGTAGTCAGAAGAACCACCTCTCAGCTCCTAGCATGTGGTTCTAAATGCCAGATAAGAAAACCTTCCACAAAAATCAGCAACTTTAACGCTATGAGGCTCCATCTGTATCCGCAGTATGGATGATTTTCTACTTTGTAGACTCAGAGTGTGTGCTTGACTGTCCCGCCAGCAGTCCAGATCTGTCTCCTACTGAAAATGTGTCCGTTCCCAAACGATTAAAAATATGTATATCATTAAAAGAAGATGTGATGCCACACAAGGGAAAACTTTCCTCCATCCCAAATTTGTCTGAGTACAGTGCTGCCATCAAATGTATGATTGTTTATATTTTATAAATATATATAATAAAGCTTGTCAGTGAAGACAATGAAAATCATTTTCTGGACTTCAGTCTGTTAAGTTTCAAACAAATGAACAATTACAGGTTTTAGTTCGTGTTGCATTTCATCAAATTTTCCAACTTTTTGGGGTTTTGTACATTAAGTAGAAGATGTAAACAACAATATTTTCCCAAAACAACTGGAAAAATGATCAATTCATGACTTAAATAAGAATTTTTATATACTCTGAGCTGTTTTCATGCACTTGTAACAACTTTAAATGTTAATGTATTAATTTGAAACTGCAGAAAATCCAATAAATACTTTTTTATATCAGGCCACCAAGTAATGGTAGGTGCTCATGTTCATCTTAACCTTTCCTTTCAAACTGTTTACATGGGAAATTGTTTAAGAAAAAAGAAATTAACATGAAGTCTTTGTTTCTATAAATAAATTTGACCTTTTCACATGGACAGAAATTGGGACAAGAAGTCTCCTTTAAATGAAGTCCTGATATAGATCGACTGAAAATCCAATTAAGCTCCACAGTGCCATCTGTCAGCCGGAGGGGGGACTTACACAGGTTGAAGTAAGGGGTTTGCGGTGAGATGGGGAATGCAGGGGTTTGGGGAAACACCTCACCACCAGCTGTGGGTGTAGGACTGATGGGGCCTCCGTCCATCTCCTCGAAGGCCTCCCGGTAGCTGTGCATATTTCTCTGGAGTGGGAACAAAAATAAATGAGAGAAGAGACATAAAAATACATCATCATAGTAGAGGGGAAAAAACCCAAACATGTTCTAGTTAGAGATGAAAATCATAAGTTTGATCACAACAGGGGATTAGATACATGGTTCAATTGCTTGTTAATTCAAATAGCTCATCAGCCAATCACATGGCAGCAACTCCATGTAGACTTCAGCACTGAGACTCAGGATGGGGAAGAAAGGAGATTTGAACGTGGCGTGGTTGTTGAGTACTTCTAAACTTCCACAGTCACCAGATCTCAATCCAAATATTTCACCTTTGGGATGTGGTGGAACGGGAGATTCTCATCATGGATGTGCAGTAACTGTGTGATGCTATCATGTCAATATGGAGCAGAATCTGGGGAATGTTGAATCCATGACACCAAGAATTAAGGCAGTTCTGAAGGAAAAAGGGGGTCAAGCCCAGTACTAGGACGGTGGACCTAATAAAGTGGCCAGTGAGTCCAATAATCATTATGAGATAATGTCACACATGATTTAACACTACTATTAATATTGATGCTATTGGCACATTGGTCATAGGAGTGATGTATTCTTACACTCCTTGTTCTAATGTAATGACTCTACCTCCTTGGGCCGTCCTCCGGGGTTCATCGCTATGGCGTTGACAAACTCTGGAGAAACGCATCGGATGGGGGAACGAACCAGGACATCAGAAGACGGACTGTCATCCGAATTCCCCTCGCTGGTGATGCGGCGGCGGGGAAGAGTCGTGGGCTCATCCAGGGACGTCGCTCTAGCCTGGACACCTGGGGTAAGGTACGAGTGAGCGTTAACACCGGGAAGTGGCGGACACTGCTGTGTAATAATCCAGCTGTCACAGCACGCTAATGGTCATCAGCCGCCGTGAACGATCACTGCACAGGCCTCCGTGTGCATCTTGCAGATAACCAAACATGGCAAAGCATTCGCAGGAGCTGGAAGTTTTCATTTCAAATTCAACATGCACACTCAGATGGTTAATAAAGTAGAAGATGCCCATCAAACTGAACACCAAAATTCTCTCATTTATACAGTTATAACAGTTGGCAAAAGCTGGCAGCTTCTTAACGCAGTCACTAAGCTGATTTTCATTAATCTGGTTTGAACTTTAAGAGCCAGACTTGAAGCCAACAACATAAAACAAACAGGAGTTAAGAGGGTTTCTTTTTCATCCTAAGCTAAGAAGCAATGCTACTGAATGGATGGCTGAGGTAACAAAGCATGAATTTCTGGCCAACACATCAAAGTCAAGAGTGTGAGACCATCACTGGTCGCCTCGAACATTGGAACAAGATCACGGTTAATGGGAGGAGGAAGGGAAAGTGCAAGAGGTTTAAGAAACAAGAGGGAAAAACTGGAGCTAATAAATTCTGTGATGCATGTTTGTGCTGAGGCAGTTTACCTTAGAGCTTTTTTTCCACCCGAAGAGTTTTATTGCTGTTCATTGGCACAGCGTTTGTTTACATTTCTTCAGTTTTTTTACTCTGTAATTGTAATGAACATCTCCTTTTTTCACACCTTAATCGGAAAATGTCTTAGTCAGGTGGAAAAAAACTCACAAATGTGATGCTGGCAGATGAACCCCGCAAGGATGACTGTTCTGGAAAAAGTAGGAACAGTAGAAACCCCTTCACCCAGTTTCATTCTGACATTAGCAAACAAAAACAAATTTGATATTAAAAAGTTTATTTAAAATATATGTACCTTAAAATGAGTGTTTGCTGGATTATTTCTTTGTTGTAACAATGCTTCTTTATTATAAATCTTTGTTAATTTCCCTTTTAAATGGAGTCCTATTTGTAAAGAAAATGCATTTATGGGATGAGCAGCAGAAACTGGTTGCAAATCTCATCTCCATCTCTCTCTGCATTGAGATTTCCTCCAATGATGACAAGCCTTGTTTTTCCACTGAGGGAGATGGAGCCCCACACCATCACACTACCGCTACCAAAAGTTGTTACTCTATCAGTGCAGCACTCCTCTCCACAAACTGACAATTGTAGCAGGGTCCATGCGTGCAGGTGCTGCTAATCTGGGGAACCAGAAGCTCAAAACAAGACTCAAATTCAGAATAAGTTGTTTTGGGATCAGCAGAAAAGATTTGGCAAGTTTTCAGTGGGCACAACCCACATAGTAAACTCTGCTGCTCATCCCACGAATGCATTTTCCTACCAAATGTGTCACCATTTAAACCAGCTTTCTGATAGTATGAGATTCATTAAGAAGCATTGTCAGAAATAATCCACCAAACACTCATTTCCCCACTTTTTATGCTAAGTTTTATTCCTGTTTTACCGAAGTATTTATGCATCATCTTTAAATAATAGAAATAAAGCTGCGACAGTGTGAGCCATGTCATCTGTTAGGGCACTTGATTTATCATCAGCTTTAAATATCTTATTGTTTGCCAAAATAATTTACATTCTGACAGCTTTGAAAAGCCCCAAAACAGAAACACACCCACTATCACTCCAATCTAAGAACCAGATGTAGCCAGTATACACTCTCCTACAGCAGAGCTCTGTCAAACACTACGCTGTTGCCCTGGTGACGGCTAATGGTTTACAGCTGGTGATCCCAGGACTGAGATCTTTTTTCCTCTCTTCTCCTCCTTTTCAGCCATTTAGAGTCCAGTTATCACGTGGAAGCCAGCGTGGCGCCCATTCCAAAAACATAAACTTGAGAGGCGATCCTGTGGGTTGTTTTTTCTTTTAAAGTTTCCACATGTGCACACCTGCAACTGAGAGAGGTTATTTGAGGTGAAACTGAGGAGGCTGCAGTTCTGGGAAACTCTATTCAAATCAAGAGGATTTACTCAAGTCTTTGCTGCTATTTATAAACAAAGCATGAAATCTAAAACACTGCAAAGGAATGTGATGCATGTCCGGACGACTGCAGAAACAGTCCAGTGAAAAAGAATGTAAACCCTCTTTTACAAGTAACTCTTAATTCAAACTAAACGAGAATGCAGAATTTAAGTGTGAAAGTCCAATATTACTGTTTCCATGGTGATAAAGAATGGAAAAAACAGCTAGATGTTGATAATCAAATGCACTTCATTTATTTATTTATTCATCTAAAGTATTAATTATTAGCAAACTGACATTTAGACAATTCTGGAGCATCAAGTGTGTGTTAACAAAATGCCCAGGAGGAAAGACATCAGCAAATCTTATTTGCAGCTCCTCTGAGTAAGGTCATTTCCCAAAAAATGGAGCCCATCATTCTGCAAGATTATTTACAACATTCAAGATATCTTCCCAGGATGTCTCAGAGAAACTGCAAAAAGCCCAAAACTGTATCTCAGACTCTCCAGGCCTCAGTTAGCACGGTGAATGTTAAAGTTCATGACAGTATAATTAGAAAAACAATGAAGAAGTATTACTTTTTTTGTCAAAATTGCCAGGAACATGCCTCTTCACTCTGAAAAGGTCTCTTTAGCAGGGCACACACATAAAGATTATCAGGGTGCTTCGTCCCAATTGTCCCCCTTCTCGACCAGGGACAGCAAACGCCCGACTGTCTTCAGTCTTATAAGATGATCCTATAAGATGATCCTGTGGTCTGAGGTGTGAACGGGTTGGGGTCGGTGATCACAAATATCAAACTTGTTCAATATTTAGGACCAAGAATCTTCATGTTTGAGGAAAGCCGACGATTCCTGAGTCGTGACTCTGTGGATTGTGACATGGAACGGAAAGTAGCCAGTTACGAGAGCGAGCTGAAGCAGGTACGAATCCATGTAGACCAGTGGAAGCAGGCCAAAGAAAGAGCAGAGGCCATCATGAAACATTAATTTCGGTGGACCACAGACTTTTCTTTTTTAGTTCTGGATTTTTCTGTCAACAATAGTCCGAAGACCACCACCATTCCCTCGTTTTGTACGCCCTCTTCCATGCTAAGTGTTGTATTTTCCGGTTGTTGCAACGTTTCTTCTTCTTCATTTTGTTAGATCACGTTTGATCACACAAGATTTCTGACTCGTAGATTCTAGATCGGCTGCGGGACAGAACCGTTATGTGTGTGGCGTACTGTGCTGAGATTATCAGAGCACATCACACAAAGTACAATCAAAACCGTCCGATGCCTAATTTCTTTATTTTTTCTTCATGTATGAGGTCTCTTACAGACACAATATTTCTTCAGATTTAGAAAATCCTTATGTGTGTACCCAGCTTTAGGTTTGCAAAGTTGCATCTGAACAAACCACAAGACTTCCAGGACAGGAGCCATGTTTACATGGACACAAGAATTTGGATTAAACACCTGATTGGAGTAAAAGTGTTTGATGTAAACACACCAATCAGAGGATTTTGATTCAATCAGACTCATTCAGATCAAAATTTTATTCTGAGACGGATGGCTTGTGCCGATTGTTGAATGCCTGTTACGTTCACTGTACGTCAACATAATGTTACGGCTAGTGGAAGACAGCAGGATCAAAGCAGAACTGATCAGTATTTGATGCAAATATAGTGTCTGAGATTTTGAAAAAATCATTAAAGGGAGTGGCACTGAAATCGGTAAGCAGTAAAACGTACGCACACGCAGCAACATTTGCTCACATCAGAAATCAGTTTCTTGTCAAAATAATTTACTCTGTTCAAATACATAATGCATGTCAATACACTTGCTGATCAAAATAAATTTTAACTCCAGGCTAACAGTACCGGTCTGATCAGAAACATAGCACATTTGAAGAAATGTTGCACATGTAAACATGGCTGACGTCCTTTTTTTGCTGTGTTTGGTTAAAAGTGAACACAGCATTTCAGCACAACCACCTCCTCCTAGCAAGCATCAACGTGGAGGGCCGATGATCTGGGCTAGTTTTGCTGCCGCAGGATCTGGACACCTTGCAGTCATTGAGTCCATCTGTCTGACAGTTAAAGACTGTCTGAAATGAGGTCATGCAACAGGACGGTGATCTCATCCCAAATAAAAAAGCACAAAAATTCCTCCACAATGATGTGAGGCTGATAACATCATAAAAAAATGATTACTTCAAGTTACTGCTGTTGAAAGTGGTTTTACAAACTACTGCATCTTTGACTTTCAGACACTTCTTTTGCATTTTGTTGGGTTTTTTTTTCAAAGAAATAATGACAATGTGGAATATGTTATGTGTTGTTGTTTACCTGAGGTTGTTTTTACCTCATTTTAAGACCTGATGAGGACCAGATGTTCATTTTATAATATCCTGATATGTAAAAGCTTAGAATTGAGAGAGGTCATATTTTCTGTTTCACATAGTTACATGATCTCATTAGAACTTAATTCCAGTCAATTTCAGTCTGTAACATGTACCTTTGATGTAGCGTTGCATCACTGTAAAGGATATTGCTGTCTGTGGTAAAGAGGCCAGTCTGGCTCTTTACACAGAACAATCCCGTCTGGATTGTGGTCAGCAGCTCTCAGCGGACACATTCGCCTTTAGTGATGTTTCCAACTAGGACTGTGCTCGCTCTCTTACATTTAGTATCTTTTGTCTGCCTTTGTAAATCTTGAAAACGGTGCAAGTGAAGAAAAAAACTCAGCCCTGAATGAAGCCAGTGTATCCTGGCCTCGGTATTGTTCCCTGAGTTTGGCGAAACAGATCTTGTGACATGCTCTCTCCTGGCAGGAGACAGAGCCTTCTTTGTGCTTCCTCCGTCTTGTTGTGAAACTTTAACGTTACCCAGTTGTTTTTTTATTTTTTCATTTTCTGCATCACATTTGGGGTGATTCCTTTTCAAAGGGCAACTGCAACTCAGGACAAACAGAAAAGACAAGTATGACAGCGGTTAGTCTGACGACGCTGCTGCTGCTCCTCAAACACCACGATGACAACGACAATGTGTTATGTATGAAAAAGAGGTGGCAAAATTAAAAAAAGGGGGAAGAAAAGGGAAATAAAAGGCAAACCAAACCCCACGGCACTCAGAGGCAAAGCAGAAACAGAACTCAGACTGAAGAAACACTTGGAAAGAATTTTTTTTTTTTTAAGTGTTCCTTCAGACAGGATGGGAGGACCAACCGGAGAGGGAGCGAGAACGGCGGTGCTCAGACTGAGAAGAGGTCATGCTGGGGATGACGCTTTGGACACGAGCCGAGTACTCTGGATAAACAGATGAAGGGATGAAAGAAAGGAGGATGATGATGATAAAACTAGAAGGAAAACAAGCAGAGAGGATGAAGCCTGTTCAATGGCGAGAACAGGAGAACAAGAAGAAAACTGACACTTTCTGTTCATGAAAACGATGCTAATTTCTGTCTGGACATCTGAACGTAAATAAATAGCATCTTGACAGGCACCAAAAAACCTGTGTTGTTTGTTACCAACAATCGCACTGCTTCATGTTGACTCTGTTCCATTACTTTGCTGCTCTGCAGGATGTCGGATGTTCTTATCTAAGGACAGTCAACCTGCTGGGCTGGACAGACCGCTTCCTGTTTGAGTCTGAATAATGTGGACTGATGAGGTGACAGTCAGGAGTTGAGATAAGGCCAGAGAAGTGTTTTTCAGGAGATTTCTTTACCATACAGTACTTATACTAGGGCAGTCCTTTGTAAGGTTTTAAGATAGAGCATCCTCTGATTTCTATAGATCCAGTGAACCGTAAAATCAGTGCAAAAGGGCCCCACTTTTAGCTACATCATCTTCTTGGTGATTTGTTATTTCTCTCTCCTGTGCCATCTGCAACTGCGCTATAGAAAACAAACGTACGGTTCGGATGTCAGGTCTTCACACGTGTGACCCAAGCAGTGATGGGAGCTGAACCTGCAAACCTTCTGACACATTTAATCCAGCCATTATCCAGCATGCTACACCATCAAATGTCTTCTGTGGTCTCACAGATGCCAACTACTTGTGGAGAAAGACATAAGTTTTGGCACATGTGAGTATAAATTAATATATTCCTGATCAAACGCATCAGCCCAACATCTGGCAGGGATATAAAGATGCAAACTACTGCTGGATAACATTAACAAAGAAGAAAATGAACTACATTTAGGATGAAGTAATGAATGTTGTTCCTTACCAGCTACTCTTTGGGCCACCAGACCTTCAACGTTGAAGACTTCGTCTGGCTCGCTGTCTCTTGGCTGAGGGGATGTGGAAGCAGCACTCGGGCTTCTCTGAGGCTCGGAGGCCTCTGAAGAACGCGGCTGCGTAATTGGTGGAAATGTGCCGATGGGTTTGAGCTGAATGGGGCCACTTATGGGCGGGGAGACTTTTGAGGAAGCACTGGGCCCGGCTAGTTCTGAGGAGTAACTCAGAGATCCGTGGAGAGGTGTAGGCTCTGGTGTGCTGGGCTTCCCAGGGGACATCTGAGCTGTTGGCGAGATGCTGCCCCTGCTAGACACGGGGCCTGAAATGTGGGTGTGAAGGGCAGCGTCGGCCTGGTAGCGGGGCCTGGTTTGGCTCTGGGAGAAGGACGGCTGGGTGGTCACTACAGCGCTGTTTTCCCTCACTGGAGCACTTTGGGATTTTGGTACAAGTGAACGGCCTGGTTCCAGGTCCATCATGAGGAGATTTAGGGTTTCAATAGATTCCTCGATCTCTTGCTGGGAGGCACTGTGGCGATGGGGGAACTGCGGCAGGCTGTGGTGGCTGGACATGGCGACAGATGGAGGTGGACTGAAAATAAGGCCTTCAGTTACTGGCTCCTCAGGTACTCCAAATTGCTGCCAAACATTGAGGCCACGTTGGACGGCGTCCCGGCTACTAGTGGTGCGGGTGGGAGCCTGCGGCATGGACTTTGTGTCTGAACCAAATGACCGGGAGCGATACAGGCTGCCGTTTTGGGTAGCCGTGTAATTATCCGGGGACGGGGTTGAATTGTTTTGGATCAAGGCAGCAGTTTTACCAGATCTGCCAACCTGCGACTGGACGGTTTCCAGAGGCTTTTCCGGGATGCTTCGCTCCAGGTACGGCACATGTTCCTGCCCGTTGATGAGCGGCTCAGACTGGTAGTAGAGATCAGCTGGCGTCGCCCGACCATCGGTGGACGAGAACGTCCCAAGGCTGTCCACGCTGTTGCCCTCTTGACTGGTAGGCAGCTCATCATCTAAAATATCGGTTTCACGGTCAATGCCACCGTGCCCATTGACGTGGACCTGTGCAGGCACCAGGTGAAGCATCCCTCCAGCTGTCGGGGTAGGGGTGGACAGGTATGCCTGCTGGTGCATAGGCCCCTCCAAGCCACTCAGTAGTTGTTCGAGCTCCTTTTTTTCCTGGGGACTTATTGGTTGTTGGACAGGTGGGGCGTGATGATGGATCGAGGGTAACTCCTCACCCACAGGAATGTGTGTCTGGCTCACTGTGGAAGCCTGAGGGGCTGCCGTTGCTTCATCAGTTCGGTCGGTTTTAATGGAGGCCGTAGAGTTTCCTGAGTCGCTACTCACAGACAAGGCATGGTCCACCGCAGGTAGAGCATGCTCCACAGCAGTAGGGGGGAGGCCGTTTGATGTAACAGTTCCTTCAACAGACTCCTTTTTGCGAACTTTGGCGTAAAGACTGCCGTCCAGGGGTCCTTCGGTATGGATGACTTCTGAAACAAACAAATGTGACAAAGCCTGTTCAGAATCAAACTGAACCAACAAAGAAAGCCTCAGTTCTCCACAAAAAGAAATAAAACTGCTTTCTACCAAATACAACCATGACATTCATCAAGACATGGAGAAGAAAAGTGTGTGCAGCTATCAAGGAGAAGTATGAGTATCAAGAGATAATGTGGGCACAGCTAAAGCAGCTGCAGTTAAATTAAACACTGGCTCATGTTCACCTATTCCACCAGCTTCAGGAAATGAGCCCGCACTGTGGCACGCAGGGTGGAAAAACTGATGAAATCACAGGAGTCTGCCTCACACTTTCTCAAGACGACTGCAGAATTCGGTGTCATCTGAGAAAAACTGGCCTATCAGACGATGATCCTCACAACGTCACCGATCCGTGGCCATCTGCAGAGTTTTTAATTCATACGCTCAGAGGGAATGCTTTTAATATGCACGCCCACATATGCTGCAGATTCACACACAACCAAGTCCAGGGAAGAGGAAGTAGGGTGCCCCAATCAGAAACATTCAGTCATCGCTGGAAACTCTGCCTCACTGCCTAAAGAAGGCCAGGAGGCTTTTCCTGGACTATGAAACCCAAAGCAAAGCAAAACAAAACATACCGAGAGATGCAGTGAGAAAGCTCAAACACACGTGCACACATGAGCTTACAGGCACTTTTTTCCTCTCTCTCATCAACCAATGACGTACAGTGTGACCAATGCAGACCGATCAGATTTTCATTTGATCAACACATATAAAATTGATCCAATCCTCAAGAATGTAATAGGCCGACTATTTCTTGAAAGAAAATCACTACTGCCCTACATCCACACATACATTCCATCTTTTTGACGGTATTTGGACATTTTCTGCTTTTTCACTCATTTTCACTCCTTATACCTGACTCTTTTCAGAGGAATGTGGTTTTTTTGTTTGTTTTTTTGTTTGTTTGTTTAGATACTTAACACTGACCTACAAATCATTCAAACATACAGACAGCTCCTAACTCTAGGGATGAACCAGTGTTCATCAAAGTGACTCCTAAACAGCTGTTAGAGGAAAACTGAGCATATCTCAACATTGTGTGCAGTGTATCATCCTTTTTTTTTTTCAAAGGAGTAGTGGTCAGGCCTAAAATAAACACAGCAGATGAACAGTATCTGAAAGTGTTGTCCTACAGGAGAAGGAAAAAATCCAGCAAAGACTTGACAGGATCTGGAAGATGGTCCTGGTCCTTCAGCTGATCACTGAAGCCTCATCAAAAATGGTCTTCATGGAAGCGTGGTTATCAAAGAAGCCATTCTTAAGGAAGGAGAAAGGGCCTAAGGTATGCCAAATGACTGAAAATCAGTGGTAAGAGGTCTGATGGAGTAGTGAATCCTCTGTAGCAACAGGTAGAGCAGTCTTCAACCAATCAAAAGGTCAGCTTCCCCAGGCTGCATGTCAACATGCTCTTGGGTATACATTGAACCCCACATTGCCTCTGATGTGTCATCTGTGTATGAATGTGAACAATAGATCTAAAAAAAATAAAAAAATAAAGTACAATATATACTAAAATATATACTTTTTGAGTGTTTGTGAATAGGTTTAAAGCACTTTGAGTGGTCAATAAGATTAGAAAAGCACATATAAATATAGTCCATTTGCCATCCGAGTGCCTGGACCGCAACATTACAGAACCAGACTGGGATCATCTGAACAGAGAACTGAACAAAAGGCAGAAACAACCAAACAAGCTTGTCTAAGACGGTTCAGTCTGAAAAATAAAGCTGCTCAGACCAAACTGGACAAATTCTAGTTTTTTTTCCCCTATATTCTACATTTCCATTGATGTTTGCTCCTATTTTCCTGTATTCTTGACTGTACATTTTCACTCCAGAGGTGGATCAAAGCCTACACAGTATTGGATTTCAGGAGAGTAAAGAGAAGAAAAACAATTCAAATTTAAACAATTCCTCTTTCCTCTGTTCATTAAAGTTCCCAAGGAACCTCCTAACCCATGATAAGGCATGCACTTCTAACCAAATCAGATCCTCCAGCTGGGAAATGAGCTGCACAAAGACACAGTCTGTGTTCCTGGAACTTATAGATATCTCCATCTTGGCTCCGGTGAATACGGGGCTCTGTAATGGAGCTTGGTGGGCGTTCACATGCTGGGTACAGCAAAGTCTCCTTGGCTGACCCGAGGCAACTTGCCAAGGGAACGGTGCACCATAGCGACTGCTCTGTCAGCATGCTGCTAGGACACAAATTAGTGTAGATGAAAAGGGCTCATATCTATCATAGCGGCATTTGACAGTATATGTTCAATACATCTGCTGAAGGCGGGTCTGAATACACACCAATCTGACTAAACCCACTTTGAGATCTGGTCTTGAATTCTCCACTAAAGTCAATGTTGTCTGACTAAGTAGCTGCTGTCACAGGAGGCTCCGAATCAAGTCATCATTCCACTTTTATAGAGCTCATGAAAACACTCAAGTATCAAGTGAGGATCAAGCCGTGCGCACGCGCCCACCGACATAAGCACACACACTTTTAATGCAGCAGTCATGCTGATAAACATAGACGTTAGTCGTGAAAGAGGAGCCCGCTGCACTCTCTAATTACGGTACCTTTTTTACCACCTGCCCTGTAGCTACATGTGACTTCAACACTTATGATGATCAGTCACGCTGCCCAGCTGATTCCACATCCTCCCTGAATGAACAACACCATCACCTTCCATCCCTCTGCTGAAGGTGGAGGCTGCTCCCCTACCTGCGTGAGCGGCGGATGGCCATGCGGTCCCAAACTAAGCCCTGCAGAAGAGGCCCCAGGGGTGCGACATGAAGGATTAGAGCGGGAGTTTAAGGGAGTTGGTTTTGGCTACTGTTCCTCCTCCTGGCTGTCTGGTCGGAGCGCTGCTGAAGTTGTTGGCTGCTCCGCGCCTCGCACCAGAGTAAAGGCTGCCCCCGATGTGTGTGCGCATGTGGGAGGTCTGTCACAACAGCCTGTGTGATGGTGTGTGTGAGGGAGGTGGGGGCTAAGAGGCCACTAAATTCCACATCAGTCCTATTAGGGTTGAGCCTTTTGTACACACCTTTTTTTTTTAAACACAGCTTGTTGTGCCAAAAAAAAGGAAAAAAAGACCCTTTTTTCCCCAATAATGACACTTTCTTTGCTCCTGTGGTATAAACTTCAGTAATATACATACTGAAGTATGTATTTAAGCATTTACTAACATTCAAATACACACACAGCCAACTGCTGTCAAAAACACCCATGTAATGGAAAGAGGTACTTCATCCAACAACAGTCATTTAACGGGCTCTCTGCAAACTAGAAAGCGGAGAGAAAACCCCACCCTGCTGCAGGCAGATGGAGAAAACAGAAAAGCTTTGTGGGTAAAAAATAGACCTGCTGATCTGAGTTCTGTAGAAGAAGAAATAAATAAATTATTTCTCTGATACAGTATAGCCTATATTGACGACAAGGATGGTTTTACCCATGGAAAAAGAAAAAAGAAACATTAACTAATCATCTGCACACGTTAGCATGCGGCACAATCACTTTGCTTTTCCTCGTCACGATCCAGAACAACTGACAACAACCACCTACGTCATTCAATCTGATAAGAAACATGTGACTACAGCCTCTGTAAAAAACTTTTCATGTCACAAGCTCATTTTGAGGTGGATTCAAAGCAGGTTTGTGGGTGTGGACCACAGGGAGACAACATAGAGAACGTCTCTTATCTTTGTGCCCCCACATCTCTTTTTCCTGGCTTCTCTGTTTTTACTCTGATGATGATGATAGTAAGGACTGGGATTAAATGAAAGACTGGTTTGGTCATCCATCCATCTTTAACCAGCTCATGTCTTCACTTCAGACACAAAGTGACTGACTGGCACTTGTACTACAGGAAATCTAATCTGTCACTTTACACTCTTGTTTTTTAGACTTGGCTGACTATTTCTGGCGAGGCTGCTTCTGTGTGTCCTGCTGTTTTCATCTGGTCCAAACCAAACCACATAATCCTCTACAAATAACCTTTGACAGTGTCTTTCCGTGTGATAAGACGGGGGCATGCGTGTTGACGTGTTTTTACATACTCCCCGGGAGGTGAATACTTTCTCCACGCTCTGAAGAGCATTCATGATACGAGAGGGGAGACTGAACCGTGTGACCAGTCTGGGATCGGTCTGGTCATTACATCATCTTTGTTAGAGAGGGGCAACAAAACTACAAACAGGATTTTTTTTATTTTTTTTTAATCTGGAGAATACGTCTCTGCAGGAGTAGGTGCTGCAGAGAGAAGATATTTTGAGGTTCTGCCAGCCAGATGGTGCAACTGTGCGACCTCTTCATCTCTGAACTTTGAGCTCTGACCCTGCTAGCAATAGACACCCCCCCTCCCCTCCCAATACAGCGGAAATAGCATGTTTCCCCTCTAGCTTACATATACAAACATACATATGTGCTGCTTTTGAGAGAGTGTGTGGAGGTCTTCCATGACATTAAAAGCATTACAAAACATCACCTCAGGCCTCGATGCTGCAAACTAACAAACACTAACAACGGGGCGAAGAGTAGCTCTATACGTGTTTACATCTACAAATGCCAGAGAGAACGGAGTCTCAGTAGCTTCACACAATACTGTAATAGTGTGGAAGCACCGTCTGGGGGCCGTATTTGGTGGAAGTTAATGGCTGAACTATTGATTTGGCAAGAAAGCGAGCCTTTACTGTAAGTCAGGGCTCAAGGACACTTATTAAAGTAATACTGTGGTCTCGTAAATGATTACACAAGAGGCCATTTCATGTTCTCAACTGGATTAATTTGACTTGTGAGGAGTGATGGAAGAGTCAGCAGTGTTAATGAAGCTGATAGATGAAGAAACAGTATTTACACCGACAGTTAGCAGCACTTAGCAGAGTAGGCCCATGAATGTGCAGTAATCTATGTGTGAGTAAAGATTAGCAAACGCTGACTCCCGTTGGTCCAAAACGCTCGGTCAAATGCAAGTACAGGAACTCGTCCTTGCTTAATGAGCACTTAACCCACAGCTTATTAAATATACATCAGAAGTCTGTGAATCAATGTGTGTGAGTGCCCACCGCTTACCACTGGGGAAACAAAGGACGAGGTAATGGAGGGTGATTTGGAGCATGGAGGAAAAACATATTGATTACACTGCCCATGCTGTGAAATAATAACCACAACTTAAAAAAGAATCAACTACAACCCCAATTCCAAAAAAGTTGGGACGTTGTGTAAAATGTAAATAAAATAAGAATGCAATAATTTGCAAATCTCATCAACCCACATTTTATTCCATTGAGAACATAAACAACATATCAGATGTTGTAAGTTTTTACCATTTCATGGAAAACATGAGCTCATTTTGAATCTGATGGCAGCAACTCATCTGTAAAAAGTTGGAACAGGGGCAGCAAAAGGCTGGAAAAGTAATTGGCATGAATAAAAAACAACTAAGTTAACTGGTAACCGTTTGGTAACATGACTGGGGATAAAAGCATTTCAGAGAGGCAGAGTCTCTCAGATGAAAAGATTTCAGAAAAAATTTCCTCAATGTAAAATTGTGAACACTTTGAAGATCCCACCATCTACAGTGTATATTATCATCAAAAGATTCAGAGAATCAGGAGGAATCTCTGTGTGCACGGGACAAGGCTGGATGCTGGTGATCTTCTGCATTAAAACCAGACCTGATTCTCTACTGGAAACCACTGCATGAACTCAGGAAGACTTCCAGAAATCACTGTCTGTGAACACAGTTCACCCTGAAATCCACACATGCAGGTTAAAGTTCTATGATGCAAAGAAGAAGCCAGATGTGAACAGGATCCAGAAACACCTCTGTCTCCTCTGGACCAAAGCTCATTTAAAAT
>JBBBVU010000013.1:28250735-28274726 GCA_037177055.1 Atherinosoma microstoma
ACTCATTAATTTGAGTCAGGTGTGTTGGAGCAGAGATACATAGAAAACCTGCAGGATTCCGGCCCTCGAGGACCAGACTTTGACACCCCTGAGTTAAAGGAACAGAAATTTGGAACACCATCCCAGGTGATATTAGAGACTGTGTCACTCTCAAAATGTTCAAAATAAAACTCAAATGTTGGCTAAAGAGGAACTAGACATTTCACCACCAATGACTATTTTCTCAATTATATCATGTCTTGAGTACTGGGTTGTATGGATGATTTTCTGACTGTATTGCTGTACACTGCTTTTATATTTCTTGATCTGCCAGGGACTGCAGGTGGAAAGTAGCCTTTGGCTAATTCTGGCATATTTCTATGTACATCAATATGCATTGTCCCTTTTAAAATAAATAAACAAAAAAATTAATTCTATTATATCATATAGTTTTTTTTGCCTCCACGCTGTTTTACTTTATTGTAATTTCATCTGCTGGTTTGTTAAGAACTTTATCAGCTTTGTTTTGAAAATTGCTATTCAAATAGTTTTATTTATTTATATTTTATCCCTGCTACAAGAATTTAGAGACAGATCAGGTGGGCGCTGTCAGCCCATGATGTCTGATGGTTAAGTGTGAAATTTGGATGGGAACCCAACCCCCCTCACTGTGGCTAATATATAGATCTAATATCAGATGAAAGAGCAATTGTTTACCTCCTGGAAGGAGAGTGGAAAACAACACTGGCTCATTGGACCTTGGATAAACAGTAACTTTGTGGCTTCAGAAAATACACTTTCAGAGTGAACTCAAGGACACGAACTTCCTAAAGAGCTCAAACTTTTCAAGTTAAAAATGAATACAGAGGTCCTTCATGGAGGTTTATGAGCTGTCTTTTTTAAAGTTTTTCAAGTCTGAATTATGGTCATATTTTAACTAATTGCTTTTTTTGTATACATGTCATTCTTTAACTTATTTAACATTTTCCAAGATCAAATCAAACAGAAAAAGAATAAAGCATTTGAAATAGATTAAACATATAAAATCAATTTCCCTGTTATTTCAGTTAAGATTTTAATGAATAAAACACAACCTGGTCGAGTGTGTGGATAAGAGACAACTTCTTGTCAATAAGTTATTAAAAAAAGAAGAGAAAATCAAGTTTCTGCTTCAATGCAAACATCCACATCTTCCGTACTGAGCATGCTACTCACATGTTGTGACAGACGTCAGCTGCTGAGTTATAGACATAAAGAGCAGAATAAAAATCATTCACGGCTGACCTCTCCAGCAGCAGATCAGAGCTGGAACGAAGGCATCTGCTGCGGCGTGTCGATCGGAAACGGAAGAAATGCTGGACAGAAGTTCAGCATGTAACACCCTGAATGTGTCTGCCTGCACAGACCCACACTGACATTCTCTGTCACTCCTCTGGTGGAAAGTGCGCACAAAAGAGCTTCACAGCAGAGCGGAGGAGTGTGCCTTTAACTCCTGCCACTCCAGAGAGAGAGGGGGGAAGGAGGAAAAGACTGAGAGCGACAAACATATCAGACTTGTTCAGAGGTTTTTCCATCACCCTTATTTTATTTCATAATTACTCATAAAGAGTATATTTTGCAAGAAAAGATTTAGGGTAGAGTGCAAAAAACTCTTGAGTAAATTCTGTGTATTTTTTGGTCTCATTTAATTGTTTGTTGCTCATCTGTCTCTTCTCCATGTAAGACTGCCAGATATGCAGTTGTGATTGGCCTTCTGAGAGACTCACTGGCACTGAATCGTAAACAAAAACAAAAGGTCGGTCCCACCACAAGTTACTATCAATATCCATTTACAAAAATACGACCCGCCCTTCGCTGTCTGTGCAGAAGCGGAGCGTTTAGATTCCCCTCCACATCTGTTCCTCGGGCACTTTCCTGCTGCAACACACAAGCACTGGTCACTGATACAGTAACAAGAATCCCAGCATCCACAGGATCCACAGGAATTCAGCTGGAGAAAGCCATCCATTTTAACCACTTATCTGGGACCAGGGTTGAGAGGGCAACAGGTTAAACAGAGACTTCCAGACCTTCCTCTCTTCAGCCACCACTTCTCTCAGGCTGGTCCTTGGTGTGCCCCCCGAGGCTTCTTCCCGTTGAGAATCCCTGAAACATCGATCTTGGGAGATGTCCAGAAGTTGTCCTAACCTGGTCTGAGACACCTAAACTGGCTCCTTTTGGTGTGGAAAGACATCAACTTTACTCTGGGTGTAACCTGGATGACCAAGCTCCTCATCCTCGTGTCAAAGAGAGAAGCAGGTGACGCTTCTAAGGACGCTGACTGTGTTTGAGTTACTGCCCCTGGTAAGGGTTGGAATGTACACGGAGTGGTAAATTAACAGCTTCATCTTACACCTGGGCCTCATTAAACACACACAATCCTTGTTTGAATATCAAAATATGTTAAGTCTGTATTGGAAAGAACTAACGGGAAACAAGCAGCAGGTCAAACTAATCCAATCAGTTCAAGAGAAAATGAATGATTGCAATGAGTGAATCAAGCCGCTGGAAAAATCCAATTTAGTTCTCTACCTGAAATAATCTGCAAGTTGATAATCAATGTGCAGACCCAGTTTAAAGTGTACACGGTGCTGTGATCAGCTGAAATGATAAGCCTGAATAAAACTGGGAATATCTGAGCAAGATCTCCAAATGACTTTGCTTCAATTTCTCTAAAGGCGAAAAGTTTCTAGTGGCGTCTGTCCACGTGAAATGTTTGAGTTTTGATGATGATGTTTTGGATATGGCTGCAAGGTGCAGGCATGACAAAAATCTCAGAGCCAGGAGAGACTGACAGCAGCTGGAGCTGTTTTTATGGAATAAACACAGTAAAAGTCAACATCAATCTTGGGGAACCAACAACCACATAGATGCCACTTGCCCGATGTTGATCCCAGCAAAACATTTGCCTTGTAATTAAGCTGTTTGCAGTTCCTCGATAAGCAAAGAACTGATGTAAGTAGACTTGTGCTGTCCTTGGAAAAACTAACTGTGATGCTGAGTAACTGCAAACCAAACAACATCACCACTTTTTGTTTCTGACACTTCTGAAGTCCTACATTCTGGCTTATTTTCCATTTCAGCTCTACAAGCCACCCTGCCGGAGGAGCTAACTGTGTTTTCAACACCAACAAGCGTGAAGCTAAATGGCAGAGGAGAAGCTTTTCTTACTTAAAATTCCCACCTTCTAAATATGTTTTCAGCCTCATTAACATGTCCGGAAGGTTTCTTTGTGTGTGAAGCAAATTGAGCCATCAGTACGAAAGTATGCACTAAAGAAGCAAGTGCGCAGTGCACATTACATTCCAGTGTGCACTACGTTTCAGTGCACTTACGTACTGAGACACAGCCTGTGAAGCCACGGGGAGCTAGCTGCGAGTTTGGTGTCCAATGGTTAACGAGTAGGTACTAGCCACTGCTGGTGGGTGGGGGTGCGGACATGTCTTTTATAATGGTAAAAAAAAATTCAGAATGTATAATTTTAAGGAACAGATATGACTTTTGGGAGACAATGACTGCTGGATTGGGACTTTACATGTTTCTTTAAAATGTTTTCAATGCTGGGGCCATTTAACAAGCAGTTGTATCAGTCTGAAACTTGTCTGAAGCCTCATCAACTACTCAGTCTCAAGAAGCTAAAAGAAGACATTGTGATGTTTGCCACGGTGTGTGTGTCTGTGGATGTGATCTCATTAAAGTCTAATTCAGATTTAACCACAGTCTCATCTTCAGATGTCAGCAAGCATGATGAGGTGAGCAACTTGGACTGAACTGAACTTAGATAATTCATTTACACACTCGTGCACATACACGCACACCCACACACACACAAGCTCACCTTCACTGAAACAGAATGAGAGGAGACTTACACCTGTTCTATTTTAGCAGGGCCTATTTCAAGCTGCCTCCGAGTGTGGGGTAGACACTTTATGGGCAGCGATAGAGGGAAGCCAAGTAACCTCTGACCTTTGACTATCTGGGAGCCTAATAAAAACATACAGGGGGGAGTCAGGGACATTAAAAAGCCAGCAAGCATCCATGTTCAAAAAGGCTAACGCTTTATTTTAAGAAATGGTCCTTTAAATCTCAAACACTTGTCACTACGTACATCACATTAAATCCTCCTAATTGCTGGAACTTGCTGAAATTTGATAGTTTAGCTCCCGAACAGAGTGTGCTGACAATAAAGTCATTATTTGTACATGAAAACAAACAAATAAAAAACATTAAGGATGAATGTTGGCTTTTATCTGCCAGACAAACTCATCCCTTTGGTAGAAATAAAAATAATAAAAACAAACCTGACCCCCCAACAAGAGCAGAACTTTTTTAAGTAGACAAATGAATTGGCTCCCTGCTATCACTGAGGGCGTAGCATGGCTTCCTTTTTTGGGTGGCGTAGAAAGCAGCACTTTGGTCCCAGAGTGACCACCTCTCCCTCAAAAGGAAGCCTTCGTCCATGCCTGTGGCTGAACCCAGGAATGTCTCGCTCTGTGCTCTGGAAAGCAATAGAATCAGGTCTCATGGGGCTTCTGGCTTCTCTGCTGTGATAATTTCACCACAAATGAATTCAGCTTTACCGCTGCCTCTCCTCCCTTTTAAAATACCATCTACATCCAGGGTTGTGTGAAAATAATGGTCATGCAGGTTTAGGGTTCTTTTGAAGCTAAAAATAAAAAAGGCTATAGAGAGTTAAGACCTGAAGATTTTTTTTGTGGGCACATTTTTGATGGATAAAGTAACAAAACAACACTATAATCAAAATATGTTTGAACCTCAATCTACACACAACTGTAGCCCTCATTAAACCACAGTCTGAAGTGAAGCAAGGCCTCAGTTTGACCCCATCATGTGGGAGTTTAAAGAGATGAAATTGTGAAAAAAAAAAAAGTCTGAAAACTCCATTAGGACAAGATCTGAATCTGTATCACGCAGAAAAACAAGAGCTGCCTTGTTGTAGAGGTTGCATGTGTATAAGATGTTACTGTGTGTGTGAGACAGAATGAGATAGAGACTAAAATAGTGTCCAAACTTCCCCTCAGATGCATTAAAATGCATTTCCACAGTCACATGTAAGGTTTGCAGAACATCACATAAATCACCAAAAGGTGAAGAAGATTACATTTCAAAAGACAAAATCAACTTCCAGATGCTGACAGATGTGCTGCCCCCAACAGTCTGAAACAAAATGAGACTTTGCATAAGGAAGTCTGTAAAGATCCAGCTGCTAAAACACCTTGTTAACTCAACAACACCATAGGAGGCAGAGAGCTATGACTATAATCTGTCTAAAAATAGCAGCCAAACCTGCTGTGAGAGCATTTTTTCAAGTGTATGTGTGTGAAAACAGCTCGACATACAGAAGCATGCAGGGAAAATAAAGTATAATTTATTGTCTCACCGTCTGTGACATCCTCACAGTTCTGATTGAAGTTTTCGTAAGAGTCCCAGCGAATCAGGGGATCCTGTGTGTTATAGTCGACCGAGACGCTCGGCCCGTTCTCCAGGTGGTCCATATCTTGACCAGAAGTACAAAGAGACAGAGCAGAAAACGTGAATGTCTTTTAATCATAAATGACTTGGGATGTGAAAGTGAAAACAGGAACACCTGTGAGCTTTCATTAAGACCAAGAATGAAGGTGAATTGTGTCCTAAGTATCAACTCATTGATACTTACCATTTATCTTCTCTGGTCCGAAGGAGAAAATAAACTCAACTTTTCCATATTCTGGAAACCTGTCATCTGCACCAAGCAAGAAAAAGACACTGAGTTTTTTCTTTAAATGTAAAAGGTAAAACGGTGATGGATTGTTACAGTTGCAAATACATGTAGGACATGGGAGATATTTGATTCTTAATGTCTTACCTTTGAATGTTTCATCAAGCTCATCTTTCCCAAAAACAATTCCCAGGTCGTGGACAGCGCAGGTGTGAAACTGAACCCGGAATATCACATCTCTGCACGGGCTGCGGTAGCGTTTGTGGTAACACTTGAGCTGCAGGGGGAAACCCATGATATGAGATTGGTTAAGCAATGCCACTGAAGGTTAACAGGTTAGTTTGTTTGAGTTAGTTAGAGTTGGACATATGCCTTTCACCTCTGCAGATACAGGACCACTCATAGAGAAAAAAAAAACAATGAAATGCTTGGCTAAATTCATCCGTTGTGCTGAAACAGTCAAATGATCAAAAGGAGCCAAAGACCTGCCAACTTGATTCATAGCGATCCTCGTCTTCTCACATGTAGAAAAAGGACTTTTTAAAAAATGTCCCTTGTAAAATGAGGCCTCTGTACATGTCTAGAATCTGAAGTAGCCCTCCCACTGTAAAGCTTTAAGAGTTACACTAAAACCACACAGGGCAGGACAGTCTGCTCCCCCCTCCTTCTGTCCCTGCCTGATGGGCGTGGGTAAATAGTCTTCTTTACAGACTATCTACAAAGAACATTTACCTAAGCCAAATATAAACTAGCTGCCCTAAAACAGAGGCAGTTCATAATAAAATAAGATAAAAATGATGATCAACTGTAAAACAGCCTCCTGTTGCAATAGAAGGAAACATTCCCAGAGTTGCATTGTTCTTTTTGATATCCTGTCCAGTCATTGTAGGAACATTTGTGTACCTTTTGCAGACTTTAAAAGTATTAAGATCTCTCAACAGACCTCCAAAAGACTAAAAAGAAACACGGACCAAGATATAATAAGGTATTAAAAGGTGAATAAATAAGGCATAAAAGCATTGCTTTTGAGAAGTAACTAATAACTATGGAAACCAACATAACTCCTTCCTGAGTTGGCCATCTATACAAATTGAGTAAGTCAGAAAGTAACCCATTATCAGGCAGGTAACCCAACACAAATACTTTTTGATCTCTGCAGTCCTTCAGTGAAGCCGTTATGGTAGACCTATTAGACAAAACAACTTTGGATAAAATACATTTAAAGAACTCTAAGAATATGAGGAAGGACTTTCCTTGATCAGATGAGCCAAAGGGTTATAATTATCTTGGAAGAACTCAAAACACTATGACAGCTGGCACTGCCCATCACTTCCAGTACAGTGAAGCATGGTGGTGGTAGTATCATTATATAGGGTGGTTTTCAGAGACAAAGACAAGGAGACTGATCAAAGCTAAAGGAAAGATGGATGCAACCAAAACCAGGACCCTGAAGAGATCTGGTCTGGAGTGTAGCAATCTGAAACTGGGGCAATGGTTCACCTTTCAGCGCAACTATGAACCGTAGAACACTTTCCCACTCTGAAACAGTCCATTTCAGATGATTCTTGGCCCACCGGACATGATGGTGCCTCTGGACCAGATTCTAATATGGCTTCTGTTTTGCATGACAGAGTTTTAGTTGCATCTGCAGATGGTATGGAGGATTGTGTTAACCCACAGTGGTTTCTGGAAGTATTCCTGGGCCCATTAAGTAATGTCAGTGACACAATCGTTCCATCGTCTGAGGGCCCCAAGACCACGGGCATCCATTAAAGGTCTTCGGCCTTGTCCCTTATGCACAGAGACATTTCCAATTTCTCTGAATCTTTTGATGATGTTATGCACAGTAGATGATGAGAGTTGCAAAGCCTTTGCAATTTGATGTTTAGGAACATTGTTTTTCAAGTATTGCACAATCTTTTTACGGACTCTTTCACAGATCAGAGAGCCTCTGCCCATCTATGCTTCTGGGAGGCTCATCATCCCTTTTATAGCTCATCATGTTACACACCTGATATCAAGTACTGAACTACTAGCTACATGATCTCCCAGGGGAATCTTTTTCAACTTTCTTGCTTTTTCAGCCATTTGTTGTCCCCCTGACAACTATTCTGAGACCTGAAGCAGCATCACATTTGAGCTATTTTGAGCATAAAATTGTCAAATTTCTTAGTTTAGACATCTGTTATGCTTAGGGTATGTTATATTGGCTCATGTGATTTAGTTTTCATTCAGTTTAAATTTTAAAAACTGTCCCAACTTTTCTGGAATTTGGGTTGTAAGTTTGTAAAAAATCTGGTACCTTAAGCCAGATCAATGCTGTCTTGCTCATTTTCTTACCTTTCTTACCTACCTCACATATTAGCTAATGTGGCTAATTAGCTGCAGTGCGATCGTAATAGTGACTTTATAACTTTATACTCTATAATTCTGACTCAGAAAGTCAAACAATATTCGCTGACCAGGGAATTATTTCTATAGTGATATTAATGACTAACTACATAATGCTATAGAAAACTAGCTGAAATCTAATATTAAAGTTTTTCTTTACTCTGCAATTAATTTCTTCATTTTAATCACCAAAAAGTAAAAAATGGCAGTTATGTAACGCCAAACTCATTACAGCTGACTCATTTCTCTCCTATTTAGCTATCAGGCTTCAGTTCACAGTTTCCAAGTTACAGTATCTAAATAAAAACAAACATCAGCAAGTGGCCGCTCCATCAGATGATTCATGCAGCAGAATCCATTAGGTCGTCTTAAATAAAAAATGAGATATGAGCTTGGCTCTGAGGGCCAAAAACAGAATGGCCTCGGGCTCACATAAGTGTTCCATTTGAAATTCTCCACGCTGAAATTATGAGCTGTGAGGACATCTCATGGATAACATTATGGTCTGAATGAAAGCAGAAGCAGAAACTTTGCTGATGTGTGCACTTCCTCTACATGCACATAAAAAGTGGAGGTTCTCACAGTTGTTTCTTCATTGGGGATCTTTTTTTCATTTATTAGTCATTTAAGAAGTGCAAATGGGACCAGTATGGAATCATCTTATAAAAATATCACACATGTGAAAACGTCTTTCACAAAGCATGTGACACACAATCTTATTTTAATTGATCAAATCAAGTTTTTGTAGTATTTTGTGTATCCCAAACTGCTGTTGGAAGGGACGTACACTGCCACTTTTACATCATAGTTTCCAGAAACATATTGTGTGCTAATGAGGGTCTATAAACTGAAATATAGGACCCAGGCCAACTGTCTTTCCCCAGATTTTACAGCCCTGTTTTCTCTGTGAATGCCCTCTATAAATTGCTACAATGCATGCATACAGTACATAGGCCTACACCAAATGTCTGATTGGAAAATCTAACAGGATTCCCTCATTAATAAAAAACAATAAAAAATCAGGGCATCCTCTCTGTGTTACTGCAGCTGTTGCCACCGGTACTCTATGATAGTCATCTAGTTTATCTTTTCTTTTTCCAGAGGTGACTGATTATGATAAGCAGGACTATAAACACTCTTTGTTATTGGCTTCACACTTGCAAGTTTAATCAGTAAAGACAAAAACATGAACAAAACTCTGTATTTCCAACGTGTTTCAAATCATTTAATGCTTCATATGTAATGCAACTCTTACCAGGATGTCCCCTTTCAGAAGAAGACCGGGTTCAATGGTGATGCAAATGCTCGTCTGACTGTCACCTTGAACATTACTGCAAAAAAACAAACAAACAAAAAAAACGAAACACGTTGAATAACAGACCTGTTTGTGTGACAACTGCTGTGGATACACCTAACATGACTCCACTGCATCACCTTTTCTCTGATTTTGCTTCTCTGGATATAACCATGTGCACATGATCTCCTGAGAAACCAGGTCTTTCTTCAACAGTGGCCATCACAAAGAATAACCACGAAGCAGCACGGGGTTAAATATGGGTATTAGTGTTGAACATGACTGTCTGTCTGGGAGAGTAGGATCAAAGGCTGGAAAGTGCTAATGGAGAGCATGTGAGAGAAAGTGGGAAAGAATGTGATTTGAGGGTTTAAGAGGTTGAAAGTCTGGAAGTATATCTGCACTGATTGTTTCACATCATTGAGCAGTGTACTCACCAGGAGGCTTTACTATTAACAGTTACATTAAACAGACATAAAGGCAAAGAATTGGATATCAACACACTGGCCGTTTTGAACACACACTATTGCTGAGTCATCAAAGAAACTTAGAAAACATTATTGGAGAACGCAAGAAAAATAAAGAGAAAGGGCCAGAGAAATGACAAGATGAGAGTCAACATGTGACTTTTTCTGGTTGGAGAAAGGTTAGATAAGAGATGCAAGATGGATGTCAAATTAGTTGTCATTAGGGGGAAAATCACTGAGAAAATCTTGCCAAGTTCAGTAGTGTGGCTTTAAGGCTCAGAAAATCATTTTCCTGGACATCCTTTTGCTTTTTATTCTTATCACTTCTAAGATACATTAAGTGCAGCCTGTCTTTAAATGCTGCATTTACAAACAACTATCTTTTAGTTTACGGTTAATAACACATTTATCATCCATTCATCTTTTAGCTTATTATTGTGGTTTCTGGTCCAAAAACGCTACCCTTATCAGGAAAATAACAGCTCTGAAACTCCACCACATGTGACCTTTCACACATAAAACAGCTAAAAGAAATGTTGGAAATTAGCTTATGAACACAGTTTATCAAGTAACCAACCTGGTTTGAGCACTTTGGCCTCTTTTAGCTCTGTTTTGATTTCTGGCCCAAAATCCCAAATCACCAGGAAAATAGCAGCTCTAAAACTGGACTGTACCCTTCAGGCAAAAAAACAGCTACAAGAAAAGTTAGCAATTAGCTGATGCAGTTACTAGCTAACAAGTCTGGTTTTCTTTTAAGGAGTTGGTGGAGAAATTTAGAATCTTTAAGCTGCTTGTTTTGATTTTTGGCTCCCAAACTTTACCCTTATAAGGAAAAGAACAGCTGTGAAAACTTATTGTATGTGATCCTTCACATATAAAACAGCTAAAAAGAAAAGTTAGCAATGAACAGAGCTAACCAGCCTGGTTTTTAAGAATCTTTTAGCTTGTTGTTTAGGTTTCTGGTCCGCAAACTCTAACATCATCAGGAAGAGAAAAGCTCTAATGATTCACTGTAGGCTATGTGGCCCTTCATGCATACAACAGCTAAAAGAAAAGTAAGCAATTAGCTAATGAACACATTAATCTGCTAACCAGCCTAGCTATCTTTAAAGGAGTTAGTGGATCGTTGTAGCATCTTCTAGTCCACTGTTTTGAGTTCTGGTCCAGAAGCTCTCATTAGGAAGGGGACAATTCTAAAAATGCACTGTAACACTTCATGTATATAACACCAGAAAGAAAAGTGAGCAATTAGCTAATAAACACAGTTATCAGCATGGTTTTCTTCTCGGAAGTTGGTGGACACCAAAACGGAGGTAAAAAAAAATGATGGATGTAGACGTCCAAATACCAGCTACATGAATGCCACAGTTTCTCTGTAGGCTATCTCTTAAAGACCATAAACAATGTTGATGGGCCAGTCATGATTTCTCCCCTTGGCCCTATATCACCATTTTGCAAAGTATAGGTAGGGCCAAGGGGAAAAGTTTATTTTTTAAGGATCAAGGAGTAGTGTTCATCCAAGCCTTCAACTAGTGCACTGGGGCCCATTTGGATAGTTGAACGGTTAATACTCATTGATCCCTTAAAGCAGAGTCACCTTGTGTCTGCAAAATGGAGGAGTGGGGACAAGTAGAGCTAAGGGGAGGAATTGGGATTGGGCCCAGTATGTCAGCACTGGCCAACACAGTACCAAATAAAACAAAAACTGAAAGAAAAAACATACAAATATGCCTAAATATTACTAAATTAATAGCATTTAATCAAAGCTGTAATACATTGATGACAGTCTATGTAGGCCTACAAACTGTGTGCCTCCTTCACCCATATGAGGGCAGTGAAGCTCTCTCCTATCCTTGTTTCAAACTGCCCTCTTGCCAAAAACAACAACAGAAAGCCATAGAAGCCATTGTTTCCTGTCTGGCCCTGGGAACCAGCAGGGTCCTCCGGCAGAAAAACCCTGCAGGCGTCCACACAGATGCCTGTCTGCCTGTTTCATTGGCTCTCCAGTCACAAATAACCTTAGACGTGATTATGGGATCTAAAGTTGAGAAACAAGAGCTTGCAGCTGGGGAGGCTGGCTAAATACAATAATGTGAGCCAAGCTCGGAGTGTAAACTGGCAAGAGGGGTGGTGTGCATGTATATTGGGGAGCAGGGGAGCTGGTGGAGAGGCAATAAAGGAAAATCAGGGTTTTTATTATGGAACCATTACGAGCTCGCTATCCCTGGAATCTTGTAAAAGCATTTGAGCGTGAGTGTGTTTTAAGACTTACTAGATCCCAGATGTGTAGACGGGCTGCATGGCCTGGTAGATTTTGAGAAAAGGCCGACAACCTAGAACACAAAGTTTAAAAAACTTGTTCAAAAATGCATGTGACTTATTTAGAAGTGGATATCTGCGCATGACACTTACCTCCCTTGGACTCGAAGTTGGGGATGCCATGCATGATGACGTGATGAAGGAACAGGGGTTTGTTGTTGATCTTTATGTGTCCGGACAGCAAGCCACTAAAGTACTCCACATACCTGAGTAAGCAGAGAGGAGCAGGGTGTCTACTGGAGTCGTATTGTATCATGATTTCCAGTGTTTTATGACAAAGGGATAAACATATAATCCTGTGTGCATCAAAACACCTAGACATGAGCTTTGATCTGACCTTTAGGGATGGTTTTTTCGGCTCGCCAGGTTTGTTAAAGAAACAAACATTTAGACGGAAACATGTTCTGACCCTTTTGTTTCAAACAATCTCTGCTTTCACCATCACAGATGATGAGCTACAGCCGGGAACTCTTTACACCACTCAATGAACAATTAATGGAGAATACAGCTGAGTCAAAAGGAGAGTGAATATTGGACTTGAATTAAAAAGATGTGCAGAAACATGAGTCCAAATGTCTGCTGAACTACTTATCATTAAGAAGTCCCATTGTGCAATGACTGCAATGATTGTGTTTATAGTTTGTTCTACTGCCCCTAAAGGGCACTTTAAATAATTAATTAATCTAGCTTCAGATTGTTTTAAGTTGTATAAAGGCATTTCGTTGCGGAGAAGGTCAAGATGTGAAGGAAGACTGACCTCTTCTGGGATGGCTGCCCCACAGGAAGCACTTTGTCCTCGTAGAAACGCTTCATTGCAAACCTGTCCAGAGCCTGGTCAGCACTGCAGTCCAACAGAGGAGTTTGGTAAGAAAACAGCAGACAAAAATATTCTTTAACACTTTTTACTCCACCAGTTTAAGTTTCAATATAGTCATATGAAAAATAACGTGCATTTTCTATCGATTCAAAGCTTTTACAAGCTTTTATATCAGAACAAATATCATTAGGTCTTTACCAGTATTTAGTTCATTCTAAGACCTGATAAGGACCTGATTTTTTTTTCTACTACGTCCTGACACGTTAAACCTTAGAACTGTATATCATACAATCTGTGCTGAGCAAAAATAAACAGCTAATTTGATGCCAACTTTGCAGTTTATTTTTCAATGACAACATTTCAGATTACATATGGAACATCCTTATTCCATACATTTGTAACAAAGATACTGAAGTTAGAGCTACTTGATGTCAGCACTATCATAGGTTGCGTAATAATAAGGTTATCAAAAAACTAAAGTTTTGAAGGGAAGATTGTGTGTTTGCCCCCCATCTGATCAGTTCTCTTCTAAAAACAACATGGAGTCATGCGCTCTCTGGATTGTTCCTGTAACAGAATGCCATTCTGTTTACTCCTATCTTAAAACAAATCCAATAATAAAAAAAAGAGCTCACTTATAATCTGAGTCTTATGATAGTGACTATTAGAGCTAATTCATAGCTTTCAGCTCATGATTATGATATCAAGCACATTTTTTGTTATTTTTCTTAGAATAAAAGTGCTGTTCCTCAGTCTAATGTTCCACTGCTGCTCATTTGTCAAGCATTTTAGATCAGTAACATGTAGGAACTGTTTTTTATAAACAAACATATCACATCGCATCTGTGACTCTTCAGTCTTGTGATCAACATTGCTTGCTTATCTAGATTTTCCTCTGTGGTCGGTGGCATGCAGCCTCTCCAGCTGCAGCTCAGATTCTGGACCTACCTGGCAGAAATGTTGCTGTAATGCATGTAAGCAGCTACCACCACGCCGGTTCTGCCCCGGTTGCCCTGAAAAGAGAAAGCAAAGTGTTTTATCGTCCATCTGTGATGGTCAGTCAAGCAGAAGAACAGCCTTCTTATGGCATCTATGATGTTGATGATGGTTAGGCACTAACTTCGTTGTGGTTTTTGTAGAGGCATAATTCATGATCCAAATGTAAACAAATGTCTGGCATCACTACAGGCTTCTGAAAAGCAGAACTACAGTCCAAGTCTGTTGATGAAAATTCATCTCGTGATAAGCAATTCCTTTAACCCTTTAATACCGTGTATATTACATTTGGTACATTTTGGACGCTAGTGGGTACCTAGGTTGTGGAATCTGTTAATGGTGTATGACAGTAAATATGATGTGGAGCAGAGCTGGAGGTTGTGGAGTTATAAGAGTGATAAGATTTTGGTTTGGAGTGACCAAGATGGACAGGGTTAGAAATGCAGCAGCCATTTCTAAAAGAGGAAGACTATGTGGTTGTTGTGTTAGAGGAGGATGCATGAGATAGAGGAAGATAGAAGTAGATGTTCGACTTTATAAAGTCACTGGTGCCGAAAAGACTTACTCAGAGAATAAACTGATCTATCTTCCACAACTAAACCTCCTCTCTCCTCTTATTTTAGGAACTGAAACAGTCCTTAAAAATGTTTAAATTAAAAGTTTCCAGGAAAATCATTTTAATGACCCTGACTTCAACAAAATGTAAATGAATAAGCCCCAAGTGCAAACTGAGATAAATGTAGCCCTCCAGAGCCACAGAAACATGAGAAAACCATGCACATGACTGATAAACCGACCACAATAGGATGTGTCCAGTTTGAGGTAAAAGGTCTGTACAAACTGTATGAGACAGTATCAGTTATTTTCATTGTATGAAAAACGGCAAAGAAATGGCAAATCATGTGTTGTTATAGAAAGATTTTAGCATCAAACTGCATTCTGTCCAGTCCAAACCATCATGGAGAATGAGTATGTTCAGAATTATAAATATAACAGCTGCTTTAACAGAGTGGAGTCCAGTGGAAATGATTTGTTGATGTGTGGAAACCCAACATGGCCTGCTTCCTTAGTGACCACCACAACCTCCAAGCTCTCATCATCAGTGTTACTCAACTCACAGAAAAAACAACACCGGTTGTTATGGCAGCGGACTTGTTTGTAACCTCCCTGTGGGGGCATGTCGGAGCAAAGCGCTTTATGATCCCCTGGTTAATTCTTCAGTTACAAAACACAATCAAGAACATAGTGGGGCTGAGGTGAAAATGATTAGGTATTACATTTTGGGACATCAGCATAGTAGTTGTATTTGGATTTAGTATTTATTGTTTGTGTCAGCACAATGAGGAGCCAGATGACTGTGGCTTACCACAAGAGTTTTGATGCGAGCAAGTTAAGGCAACAGCAGGGAACTGTTGGTCAACTGAGATTTTATGGCATTGTTAAGGGTAAAAGGGTAAATAAACCTAAGTAGCCATGATTACTGTTATGACTAAGCTACTACCCTAATGTGTGTTTTCCTGACCCTGATCGAGCAGTACTCAACCCAGACCAGAATATAAAGAGACAATCTCATGCACAAACACCCCACCCTGAATATCAGTGTTTCACTGAGGAAGGACATCATTACAGAAATAAATGCACATCAACAGCTGCAGCCTCCAGAGGAAGTGGGGGTCCTAGGAAGAGCCTGAGAGCACCATCTACTGTCTGAAAACTTGCTCCTTTTTCATCCTCTCCGCTTTCAGCCTCACCTTGTTGTGTATCACCACCACATTGTGGCTGTCTGCATTCAGCCACGTGTCCATAGCCTTACAGATGCTGCAGATTTTGTCCAGGGCAGGAGCGTGGTGGTCAGGCCAACCGAAGTCCAGCACCTGAGACAGAGAAGGACAGACTGATGACTGATGGACATCAGGAGAGGAGGGGTGATGAAAAATCTAACTAATTTACCTTTGGGTTGAGTTGGCTAATGTCATAACGCTTCTCACTGAGGTTGAAGAGCTGAAGAGAATGAAGTAAAAACAAACAGTATTACTCAACACATTGCCCACATCAAAACAGTTTTCTTTCTTCTTTTTTAAAACAATGGGGCCTCAAAAACAGTGGAAAATGAAAACAGTCTTCTTTTTTAGGCAGGGCTAGCAGACATTTACTGATGTGTGATTTCTCCATTAGAAACATTTATTTTTATCAATTTATTATAATTTTTTGTTTCAGCAACATTTAATAAAAAAACTGTACTTTTGAGTTTAAACAAATATTTTTAATTGATTTCAATAAAATTACAAGTTAAAAAAGGCATTCAAATTTATTTATGTATCGAATGAATATCGAACCGTGACATTAAGGTATTGAATCGAACCGGACCGTAAATATTGTGTAATTTACTTTTAATGTTTAAAAAAACTTTGAAACCATAAAGAGCTAACTTTATGAATGAAAGTATTTCATAAACATATACATCACAATTATGCAAATAGAATTTCCTTACATATTTCCTTTGGGATCAATAAAGTGTCTGTCTGTCTGTGTCTGTCCATCCATCTATCTATGCTAATGCTACAACTTATAAGCTTAGCTGAAGCTAGGCTATATGATTTTCCATGTAGGATGTAATGAAATTAGCCAGCTGTTCTTGTAAAGGTGGACAGACCTACTTAGCTCTATAGTCAGAGGCTAATTCAAGCTTAGTATTTCCTTAGTTGTTGCTGTAAATAGAAAGTTCTGTTTCACATACACTTGAGAGAAGATGATTAGCAAGGTTAACCTGCAAATTCAATAAAAAACAAGACAGCACTTTGACCGAAACTCGACAGTTCCTGTTAGCATCTCTGGTGTTGTAGTTACCACACAGTGAATGACTCATCCCTGAACAGGGTTTTTTTTTATGTAATCAACTCTATAACTCAATATGATAATGTAGTTTACTATTGATAAGCTTACAACTAGCTTTGCTATGCTACTACATGAGGTTAGTAATTAGGAGGTCATGCTAGCTACTAATAATAGACTCTGCATTTTTAAATGTTGAGAATTAATAGAAAATTTTGACTCTTTTTATTTCTTTGTGCAGATAATCAAAGTATGAGACCAGCTGTGTAGTTATGGTTGCTAAGATGTGGTTTAACAAACACCATTAAGAAAGGGGTTCATTCCTGACATTTACTGGGGGTGGGCTGCACCGCAGTCCAGTTGGATAATGTCCTACATTGCATATTATACACAGTAGGTGCTCTGTTGTTGGTAACCCCCTAAAGCTGAAGCAAAGGCCTCCACTGTTCCAGTTCTGAGAGAATAATTAGTTAACAGCTGCAGACAGCAGGAGTAATGGATTAAATTAAATAAGTCTAGGGTCTCACATTGCTGTTTGTCCTAAATGATGGTACTCTTTATAGATGTATGCAGATGTAACATAAACACTTTTTTGTGGGAGTCTGTGGTTGGAAGCAACACAACTTAACAACGGCTGATCTGAAAAAGTGTAATTATTTCATCTTGCACACCTCGAACAAAACTAACAAGTGTGACCTTGTTTTGAAACAGTACCAGGTAGTTGTGGGCGTGTTTGGAGCGCAGCATGGAGGCAACCTCCCTCAGGTTGGCAGCGTAGCTCTGCTCCTCCACACTGCTGGGGAAGGAAACGGAGATGATCCTCTCTGTGATGTAAATCAAGTCCAGCTCGTAGCTTTCCTCCAGGGCCTGCAGCAGACTCGCACTCCTGTAGAGAAATCAAGAAGAACTGATGATTGAAGTTGTGCATAAACAAAACCTCTCATGCACCACTGGACCTCAAAAGGTAGTTGTTAGAAGTTTAATACCCAGAAGTAATGCAGCACATATGATTTACTCACATGTGCTGCATTACATTGTGTTCGTCTGGAAATCTGGGCTTGCTTTAACTTAGACAACAGCCATCCAGGCTACAAAAAAACCCCTAAAAATGATTATTATTAATCTGAATAGAAGTTTTAAAGTAATCTGAAGTGATCACTCTCTACACAGAGAGAGATTTGGGGTAATCATTTGATTAATAGACTGAGTGAGCTACTGTACAAGTTCAAATTTGTCTTGTTTCAAAAGTACTATTTCCATGGGTTGATATGCAACAGTAATTTCTTTCCCAGATGTCACAAGACACATCTTAATAGGAGAGAATGTCAGGTTAGTCCTTAATAATGCATCATTCCACACCCAAAGAGTCCCTCGTTTCAAGTCAAAGCTTCAAACTATGGTTTTGGTTGTGAACTCTCTATGCAACAGAACATCCTTTCTTCAAGCCTACAATGAATAAGTATGCTAATAAAGGGAGGGCAACATACTTTATAAACCCACAATGATAACACTCAATCGAGCAGGGTTCAAAATGTTATCTCTCCTTTTAAACACAAGTCATGTTGTGAGACTTTGAGAGGGAAAGATTCGAAGCAGAAAGTGATTAATTCGATGAAGACACCAGAAACATTTGTGGGCCTCACAGAAACATCATGTGATGTGTATTGATAAGGAAAAAGGGATTTTGTAGAAGTTATTTGAGATGTTATTCCACACTCGGGTTCGTCGGAGTTAAATCAGGTCCAAATGATGGGGATTAAAAAGAAAATTAGATCCAGAAGAATTAACTGTAATGGAAAATTGCTTTTCTCTGCATTTTCTAAGTGATGTTTAATTTGTTATAACTGACAAAGCATATTTTCCTCCAAAATAAGCATACACTTTCTGTCAATTGTCTCCAAACTTTGTTCCCCTGTATGTAAAGAAAAAAAAAGGTTGTTGGTTTAAGTCTTTGAAAGGAACGAGTGACCACTACCAAAATACTACAGCTTTGATATCAAAAGATTTCTCAAACTGTCAAAAGGAAAAAAAAAATCTGTTTTGGTGTAAAATGTTCTTGTAAGGACCACAGCTGATTATTTTTTTCAGACTTTTGTCTGTGAAGAAATGTCAGAGATCATGAGGAGGTGAAATCAGAAAACTAACTAAATGTTGAAATTGAGATGAGGAGGGTCAGAGAGGGGTGTCTGGACCCAGACTGCAGCATATTTCCCACATTTGTCAGCGGTGAGTGGGCCCTGAGGGAACTGCTCATATGTCTGGGAGAGAAGATCACTTCATCTTTTTAGCAATACTGTAACCTGCTCTGTGTACATCTGGACCCATTCAAAATATCCTTACTGGAAATTATTCATCACTAGAGATAAAGGAAGAATTGATCTGTCATACATGTCTATGGCATGCCAAGAAAGATCTTTTATTTGATAAAGTTTTCAGAGGAATGTCGGATTTTAATATTTCTTTTACTTCTGCTTTTATTCTTTCTTATTGTTGTATTTCTGAGCATTTCTTCTTTTCTCTTTTCTTGTCTGATTCTGTCTGACTCCACTGATAAGTGTGGTATGGTCCTACTTCAGATCCACCAGCATGTGTTCTTCGGCTTAGAGCCAACCGGCTTCTCGTCAGCTGAAAAGATGAAGCGATTGCTCCTTGTCAGCATATCAGGTTTGATGAATGACGCGTTATCTCCACACGCTCAATTTCAGAGCTGCTGTGATCTCATTTGGACAAAGAAAAACTGTGAACAGGGAATGTTTTATCAGGAAACCTAAGACATTGGGGCTTAAAATTCAACAACCAGGACTTCAATTCCGTCCACTTCTAATACTCAGTGCAGTGCTTTTTATCAATTTTTAGACCTTTCAGACTTTCTAATATTTTCTCACACCTTCACGGAAAGCTCACCAGAAAAGGTTCAGAACTGAGACAATCTTTTATTTTTACCATTTTGAGTTATAAAAGTGGTGTATATGATTAAATGGTATGAACCTGCAAGAATTTAGATGGTAAACAATCCACTGTATACAGTAAACAGTTAGCTGACTGCATTTACCAGCTAGTGGACTGGTGGAGACCAAAACAAACCCAAAAGATGAGTGAATAATTAACTAATGTTTGACAAATGGCTCTGCCAAACTTTATAAAACTCATAATTAAAGTGTTTTATTCACAGCTTTTTTCTGAACATTGTCATCAGAAACCTGAAAAATAAGCTAACGTGGTATTAAAGAATAAGTTTTATCAAAATGCTCTTTAATAAGTCTGACATTTATATGACCAAACAAGTCATTTATATGTCAAAAGTACATTTTGGTTCAGTGTTTAGGTTTGTTTGCTTCACTGAAAACATTTCTATCTAATCCATTCTCATTCTACCTTAATATAACCATTAAATGACCGTATGTGATGACTGAAAGATATTTATTTGGAGGTTCAAATGTCGAAAACGGATATGGAGACATGTAAACAGCTTTTACAGCAGTATTTAAATACTAACAAGTTTGTTTTTAAAAATACATTCACTTGGACCTTTTAGCCATAACAGACAGTGTGAAGACTGTTTTTTCTCTCAGTAATTTTATATCATTTGTTTCTACATCTGCAACCCACATATAACAGATTGCTTTAGAAAATCATTTGGTTGCTACAAAATACTCCCAAAGTTGTCTTTAAAATCTTTATTATATCCGTAAATGGATTATCATGAGTTGTACTCTTACTAGCATCAAACTTTCAGTTTTTCAGCTGTTTACCCCCTAGTTTAGCAGGAGCTGGCCCTTTACCTAAATTGAATCCAATATGTTTCCACTTTGCTTGATACACAGGAGAACACCGAGTGAACAATGTTCCGTAGTGCCCAGTAATATTGTTTAAGGTCAGGCAAAGCCAGGCCTCCACGGTCTTTCTCTAACTGGAGCGTTCTGAGTTTTATCCTTGGTTTAATGCCCAAATAAATCTAGATATTAGTCTGTTCCATGAGAGAATTGGGTTTCTGGGATCCTAATGGGGAGGGAGAGGAAGACAAATAATAGCCTCGGCAGCACATTCATTTTTATCACCTCTATCCTTGAGCTGAAATCTTAAGCTAACGTTGACCAGCGTTTTACAATAGTTAGATTCATACAGGTCATTTAAATTTTGTGTAATAGTTACTCCCAAATATTTTATCGTTTTTGTCTCCTACTTTAGTTTATAGTTACTCCTAATCGTGCTGCCTGGTATATAATTTAAACTGAGCAACTGCATGTTTTTAATACTCAGTTTATATCCAGACATCCTACCAATATTTTCTAAAATGGTCAAAAGTTTGTTAATTGTTACGTTTGGCTTCTTTAGGGAGGTGATAATATCATCCGCATACAGGCCTATTCTATGATCTTCTGTTGCTATGGTAATCCCTTCCAGGTCATTATTCTGTCTGACATAGTGTTAGATTATGTTAGTTTTTGTTGTGACTGTGCACGTTACTGGTTAATTCAGTGTCAGGATGGCTTGTTTGTCTTCACTGTGGAACAGTGGGAAACGTAATTTAAATTTCCTTTGTATGTCTTGTACATGTGAAAAAATTGACAATAAAGCTGACTTTGACTTTGACTTCTTTGAATTAATATTTTAGTGTCTTAGCTAACACCAACTTATCTAATTGTAATGTTAATCTTTAGAGTGGTAAATGTAAACACTGAAACATTTAATGTACTGATATGATAAACACAACGAGGTGAGGTGCAGTAAGCACATAATAAATTTGCCGATTCCACTTATGACATATTAGCAATCAAATTTGTTTGCTAACATGTGCATATAAAGTAGACTGTAGTAGCAATTCAAGTTCATGTTAAATGTGAAGCTTAAAAATAGATCAGAAATGATTAATCTGATTTAAAAAGTCAGTAATAGTCTGTGACAAGATTAAAATGCCAGTTATCATGAAAAACTGTGATGATTTGTTGGTTAAACTCAGTCATTAGTTATGTGTTTCATAAGATTAACGATTTTACGAAATTAATCCCTACACAAAGAATTTGTGGAGAATTTTGGGACAAATGGTGCACACCACGATTTGTGTGATTGAGGAAGTACAGGACGTAATAACGCCTAAAGAAATATATTAAATGTCCTGGGTTCATGTTTGTGATTATGCATGATTCGTATGATGTCTGTATTGTACATAACCCTATGCATAACTTTTCATGCTGATAGAGGTGTAATTAGCTATGCCCGTTTAGCCAGAACATCACTTGAGATATAGCTCTCATATGACTGGCACAACACACTTTTGAAAAAAAATAAAGCTGATAAGGATAAAAATAACATGCTAATCTTCACAACAAATGAACTTAGACATACCCTGAATACGCTGTGAAAAATACCAATCCACCCAACGAAGCTCAGCTCAGCTCAGCACATCTACACGGTCTGTTGTCAAGTTTTACGTGTTAATTACACAACTGACAACATCTGCGACTCATTAAGTACTGAGGTGAAAAGGGTTGACACCAAATATCTTTTTGTCCAACAAAACAGTGAGTGGTCCAGTTCAACAGAGGGGCATGTTGCTTCGCTAATTCCCCAAGTAAAAACAGCAAATATCATATTACACCTAAACTTTTTGGTTTCAAATTCTTCACATCTCGGGTGATTGAGGATGTTTAAAGTTGACATTAATGTTTGTTTATCCTCCTTCGTTATCCATCTATACCTCTGGAGAAAACACAAGTTTTGAAATAATTACATTCTTAAAATAAATGGACATGTAAAGTCCAGTAAGCCAAATGTAGCCTTTTTAGGGGGAAAGGAGTATTAGAGAAGAGACTGAGGAAAGAACGAGAAGATGAATGTTAAAGAACTAAAAAGAGAAGAAGAGGTACCTTGATGGTCTGCGCCGTGACTCCATGCTCTTTGAGGATTTTGTAGAGCCCTGCAAATGACAAAGAAACAAAGTGGATCTTTAATAAGATTCTATGTATGTCCAAAGTTTTTTCTGAATATATCAAAATTTGTTTGGGTGATTTTTAAAGTGTCTTTAAGAGCCTGTAGTTCCAGCCATTGTGTGATTTGTCTGATTTGATAATAAAGAGCCATTATCACATGAAAGTCTTGGTGTACAGCTGCTTCTATGACATAATCCATCTTGACACAGAAGCAGTAAATAAAGCTGAAAGGAGCCTGAAGGTGAACTCATGTAATGCAGAGTAACAGGGAGTTAAATCTAGTTTGAAGTCATCTTTTTGAATACAAACACACTGAGAGCCAAATTATGCACCTTGAGGGGAGGAAGGGTCTCATGACACTGTGTAATACCATGTCAGGACAGGTTTACATGCTTTCATGCAGCAAAGCCGAGAGGCCCTTGAAGAAGAAATGTAGCTGAAGGTATCCGACTGCGTTTGGCTCGTCTATGTTTGGCCTGCCTCACCTCCCCCTCAGACTAGCTCGAGGAAAAGAGTATGGGGGGGAGGTTCAGAGTTCATGTGGACTTGTTAACTCTCCTGTGGTGTCTGGGTCACATGAGCACAGTAGGGGGAGTCTTATCCATCATCATCCATTAGATCAGATTGGCTTGTTAAACCACGAGTGTCAAGCACACCGCTGTGCTCCCTGGATGAGCATCAGCCTGTTCACCTCTGCAAACAGCTGGGCCATCGGCAGTCAGATGCCTTCCTATTATTTTCAACCAACAATGCAGCTGGGAGAAATTCAAGCTTGAAAAATGATAAGTAATGGGACAGAGGTGATAGACTGAAACTGCCTTCCCTGTATGCTAACATACAGACTAGGGATCGACCAATAATCGGCATGGCAGATAATATCGGCCGATATTGGGCAATTTTATGATAATCGTTATCGGCCGTTTTTTCCCACCGATAGCTGATAAAATAAGTTTATTTTAAAACGCGCTCCTCTGGCTCTCATACAGCAGTGTCTCTCTGCCTGAAGGCACCCGTTTAGGCTGTATGACAATACAGCCCACACTGATTGGCTGTCAGGGGCTGTGTAGCCAATCAACACTGACGCTTCTAGATGCAGGGAGACGAGAGGACCGCTGCACTGGGGTTGAGGAATGAAGGTAATGCAACAGAAATGGTAGAAGTTGCAATAAAAACCCTCAATGCTGAAGTTTTAAAGACAGCAAAACCTT
>JBBBVU010000013.1:28282621-28298093 GCA_037177055.1 Atherinosoma microstoma
CGTGGGGACGAGGCGGTGCAATAGGCCAAGCGGCGCCAGAGGTGCGAGGGCCTCCATCGCCGCTTGCGGCTTTAATTATGTGCTGGATTCACTTGGATATCTGGGGTTTACAAGGTAATGGTCAGTTTAAACTGAATATTTAATTTGATTGTTTATTTTTGAGGTAGCACTTGAGGGGCCATTCAGATTTTAGGGGTGGCCCGTGCCCCCCAGGCCACCCCCCAGGCCACCCCTCTGGCCCCGGCCCTGCAACACGGCAGTGACTTACAGAAAAGCAGCCGTGTTTAAAACAGCTGCAAAGACACAATGGAGGATACACACACTTTTTATTGTTTCCTCACTCAAATGCATTCATTTTCAGTGCAGTTTATTCCAAATGCAGACGGACTGATTATCTTTATTAAACACCATATTTTTCTCCCAGAAACAGCTTTGCATCACAGCGCACTGCTCTGACTAATCTGTGGTCTAATCAGGTGTTTGCTACAGCAATGTGGCCCAAATTCCCAGTAAAGAACTCCTTGTTTGATGTGTTGCAGTTTTTCACTTGTGTTCAGATTAGATGATTTGATAAGTCGGTCATCATCGAGGTACTGGGTTGTGGGATATTTTTGGAAAATTGCATGGATTGAATTCATAATACATCAAAGCCAGTCCAAACTGTCTGCAAACAGTAAACTATACTCACAGATCACATGCGATATTGTTCCAAGTGTAGATCCCATGTGTTTTTTTAAAGTATATTTTACAATTTGCAGCATCTGTGGTGGCAGTATACACTGATAATTACTACCTTTTACTACAGAAACACATCTGACCTTTCAGCCGGCGTAACAGAAACAGTCATGGGCTCTTTCACTTCAGTAATCGGAGCAAATGACATGAGAATAAACAAAGAGTAAATAATTTTTTTTTAAAAAGGTAAATGAAACTCACCATGGTGTCTACATGTTTGAGAGGGTGGTCACTGCTTGGTGCCTGTTCAGAAACAAAGAGACAGAGTCGTTATTACCTGTCAATACATGTCACACCACCTTATGTCATGTTAAAGCTACACTCAGCTTTCATTCTTTGCCCTAATGTGGCCTGAAGCGAACCAGAACTCCACCTTGAATGCGTGGGACCATCTATAATCCCCCAGTGCAAATATTTACACAAAGTGACAAGTCTGCTTCCATTAGCCAAGACAAGAGGGTCGTCCATGAGTCTCTCTTTCAATGCCATATACAGCTATGGTTCCAGAGAGTCAGGCAAAGATGGGGAAAGAGGGGGATAAAAGGACATGGAGGGATCAAAGATAAGGAGGTGAACAGTATTCAGGAGCAGTAAAAAGAAACCTGAAAAAAGAGCGTGTGTCACGACTGAGTTACCCTTCTTTAATAATTTCTCTTTCCACTTTGCACAAAAAACAAATCAGGCAGTATCTGTCCTGGCATGGCACCTGACTCTTGGCACATGCCATGATGATCTTTCTCAACCACTTCATTGCCTTTCTGGCAGGTTTCTAAGCAATCACGGCAAAAACCAGACAGATGGATCAGAATGCAGGGGTGCAGAAAGGCCCATGCTACTCCATTACTCATGGAACTCCCCTGGTGACCCATGGCCTGACAACAGAGCGACTTCTGGGTCTGCACCCATCTATCATTCTCAATCACACTTATCCTCCTTATGCTCCATCTTCACCACTCTTTCACAGCAGCACTGTTTGATCAGTCAAATACTTTCAGAGCCGGGGTTTCTGCCTTTAATCCTGAAAACTCCAAGCCATTTTTGCTATTGTTGGTCCACTTTGTTTTTTTTTTTCTTTTTTGAAATACACATGGAAGTTCAAACCTTCTAATCCCAGTCAACATGCAAACATTTTTTCAGGACAGTCTCTGTTGTTTATGAGGTTCAAATGATGTCAAATGAATAGATATAGGGCCATAAAGGCCAAAACAACAGAGCAGATGAACAGTGACCAAGCCTTTTCTCATCTGCACATCATTCTCTCAAGTCTCGGCTTTCAGGAGAAAATACTGTATATTGGCATTGAAACAAACACACAACAGAAACTATTTACTTTTTTTTCCCTCCAGGTGGTTTTTTGTTGTCGTTTTTTTTTTTTCTGCCTGGGAAAATTCCTGGGAAACTGTTAACAATACAAACGACAGTGCTTGGAGGCACCGGCAATCTAACAGAGTTTTAAGGGTTAAGAATCTCTTCAAGGCTCATTTCTTCTGAGACCATGTCCTCTCTTTACACTTCTATAACTCTAGACCCAACCCACAGCTACTCTGCACTTCCACTTACAAAAGTAGCCTACTTCAGAAAGTTTGCTGTTGATGGAAACTTGAATATTGCCCCAAACCTGAGGTCATTTTGGATGAAACTGCTAAATAAAATGATTAAATTAATCTGATCACATATCACAGAGCTGTTCAAAACCTCTCCTTACTATATCAGATTATATCTTGTGATCTTATATTGAATTTAGAAAGATGACAAGAAACCAGCACTGATTAATGTTTTGTAATAGTGAAGGGAAGTTAACCTCTAGAATGTGTGTGCTGCATACTCATAACAACGGGCACTTTGTGGTTTTGTGATCACTACAACTATCCCTACACTATTACAAAAACAAAAGCTAAACTCCATGAGTCTAAAATGTATCTAAAATATAAGATTTTTGAAGCAGTTCTGTTTGGTAGTGATTACTGGAGAGTCCCACACAGACAGCTGCTCTGTGACACTACGGTCTGCTTCTGTAGAAAGCTTTGCTAGAGTATAAACAGTAAAGGCAAAGGGTAAATTATAGTCTGACTGTAAAGGCCCCAGAATACAGACTCCAAACGCCCAGACTAAACCACCAACCAGGGAGAGTGCAAGAGATCTTACAATCATCCAAAGTCCACTCCAAACAGCAGCTTCACCACAGACGTACAAACCTACAGGGCAGAAAAAACTACCTGCTCTCCGAAGCTGTATCTAGGAATAAGGGAAGAGGAAACAACAGAGTGGTGTTTGAGGCTCTAAATGCAGACTGTGGATTTGCTTTGGGGCCAAAGTTTGCAGCCGCAGGCATTTTCACACAAATAGAGCCTATTGTGTGAATACCCAGAAAAACACACCGAGACACAACCAGATCTCACAATGATACATTCAAACGTGCATTTCCGCTTTGCCCAATTGCAGCCAGATGGCTGGTTGTGTGTCCATGTGTGTATTGTCGCTGAGACCTGCAACTTCTGCAGAAAGCCTGTGAAAGTCTGGGAAATCATGTATCAGCAAAAAAGCCCCAAAACAAAGTCTTTGCAATCACTGTAAGCTTTATTCAAATGAAAGATTTGCAGGAAATCGCCAGGAATTCCATCAAACATTTTCTTGTAGACTTTGCAAAAGGCATTTTTTCTTCACATTCAGGAAGTGCAGCAAATGGTGCAATCATATCTCACATGTTTCTTTAGCTTTACTATGAGAGTATTTGATCTGGAGATAGAACTAAATCATTGCCTCCAGGTAATCGCAATGTTGTGATCACAACTATTAATGCAAAGTCAGCCATCCATCCATCCATCCATCCATCCATTTTCTGTACCGCTTAATCCATGCAGGGTCGTGGGTGGGCTGGAGCCCATCCCAGCAATTATCAGGCGAGAGGCAGAGTACACCCTGGACAGGTCGCCAGTCCATCACAGGGCAAAGTCAGCCAATACTTGCTTATTTGCAACATCCTGGTTACACAAGGATCTTTAACGCAACTTGGACAAATATTCCATTTCGATAGACATACTTCCTTGTTTCTGTTAATGCGTTAATCCAAATTATTTTTAACGCTGCTATTGTTTTACGCACAATTAATGCACATACGTGTGATGTTGTGATGATGATATTGTGGTTCATAAGCAGAAATGGATACAGAATGGGTCTTTTACACAGACAAGCTCTGTCAGATGGATCTCTGAACAAGACTGAGGTCATTTTTATCTAGAGAAGCTGGAAACAATGCTAGAGCCCTGCAGGATATTTACTCCTGTTTATATGTTGGTTGAGGCTGTCAGGAGTAGTATGAGAAAGATTGTGTGTGAGTTAAGTTATTCAACCCTAGTTGAGTAAATGTTAACAAGTACGAAAGCGCCTGGTTCTATAACTGCAGGTGCTTTAAAAACATGATAAATATCCTGTTATGGTACATTTAGAAATGGATAAAAATTGCCAATAATTGCGAGTTAACTCAGGACACTCATGCGATTAATCTCGATCAAATATTTTGAATGATGTTCTGATCAACAGCATTGACCAGGAGGATGCAGAAATATCAGTCGTTATCAGTCACTTCCAGAGGATGCCGTTGCCACATATAAAACAAGTTAATCACTTTGTTAAATATGGCTAATGAGGTTGTAAAGTCACAATTTCCTATCTGTAGTTACTCATTGCTGAATGTCTGAAAGGAGTCTGGGACCTACTGGGACCAGTGCTGACATTTCCCCAGCTCAGTGTCTTCTTAGCAGTTCATTAGCTGCAGCTGCTTACAAGCTACTCTGGAAGGAGAAGTCCTCATGACAACAGCTGCTTTCTGGTCAAACACGTCTTCAGGCTCGATGATGGTTACGGGTCCTGGGCAGCTCTCTGAGGGACTATAGCCTTTCAAGGTTGTTTTTTCTCTCTGGTTGCAATCACACCACAGAAGGGAGCACAGAAGAGGTGTAACTGGTGGAAGATGATTCTCCTGCTACGTAGCAGATCACTTTTGGTTCATTGGTCTGTTTTTCACTTTTTTATAATCATTCCTTTTTTTTTTTTTTATTCATTTTAATGTCAAATGTGATTTTATTCTTGCTGTCAAGCACATTGAGTTGCTGCTTTAGTAGGAAATGTGCTGTATAAATAAAAATGCCATACCTTGCCTTTCTTGGAGGAGAACGTTAAGAACTGATTATATTTTATTAAATGTTTACAGCTTCTTTTTTGGTGATGCAAGCGTTATGTTCTCGCACCAAAAAGCCACCATCTTCCTTCTTATTGAGCATGTCCTCCTCGTGCCACCAACAGAGCCCAGACCAGTCAGGGTGTAGACAAAGAACATGTGAAGATTAGCAATACATTAATCTTTTGGACCCTGTGGTCTTTGTGGTTTGGGTTAGCTTCCCAGAGATGCTTTTAAGGTTGTCGTTTTGTTGGAAGGTTGAGGCAAAATAAACAACTCCTCTTTATTGTCTTTTAGCTTTCTTTCCTGCTGTCTTGCTGCTTCTGCATGGCAGTGGTTCTCAAACTTTTTGAGCCATGACCCCCAAGATAACACACACTGGTGTGTCCCTCACTTTAAAGTAAGCACAATTGTCCTTCCTCCTCCAAAAATAACTATAAACAAGCTTCCATGGGATGAAAAAAAAAACCAAATACTCGTAGTAATCCAAAGTGAAGGTGCTGGGACTTTTTTTCAGTATAGAGCTGATTAATCTTTTTGGATGAAACTGGAATGTCTCCAAAAACCAAGAAAAGGAGACCAGGTGCCTCTTTTAACATTATCGTGACTCAGATGATGAAGCTTCACAGACATACTATCATTTGCAGTAATAAGAGCCTCTAATGGGCCATTTGATATCAAACTCAAATACTTAATGTTTCCTCTCTGCATTGAGACCAAAGCAAACGCAATGGATTCAATTAATTTACTTAAAGCCACAATGTGCAGGTCAACATTTTAGTATGTATCACCCCCTGACAATACAGACATGAGTCTGTGGAAAACAACAATACACAGTCCTGAATTATATGAGAAACTAATTAACTTACAAGATAAACATCTCAGCTTCTCCCCCACAGCACAATATACAATTTAACTGTGATCCAACAGAAAAATGACTCTGTCACACAACCACGGAGCAGTCTGGAAGCAACTCTTCCAACATAATCATAATTACACATAATTACAACAGATGCAAAAGCAAAGAAGAAACTAAGTCACTGATCTGTGGCCAGAAGTTCTGCAGCACCTGCAGCTGCAGTAAAAGCACAAGGACCCCTGAAAATAAGTTCCAGTACTCGGACATATTTCTGTTTTACAGAAGGGAAATTTGTGTTGAGTCGTTCCCCGACTCCCTGGCACATCCATTAGCTCAGAGCCATGCCACCCTCTTAAACCAAGTCAGCTGAGCATCATGTTAGGTTTGTTCTCATGCAAGAAGCTAAATATAGGCTGGAGATTTTTCTTTTTTTGTTATGGAGAATAACAAATTCAGTATTTCCTGTTTCTCAGAGTGATGCATCTGGGATGTGGCAGGATTGTTGTTGATCAATACTAATGATAAAGACTATGTGTCTCCATGTTGGAGTCATAACTTCTGACAACGTCATCATCACACTGGGGGCGGTTGATTATATATTCGTTAAGAAGCAGTAAATGCTAGACTGTCTCTTTCCTGGTCTTTCCAAATCTCTTTTATGCTACAAGCCAAACCACAACTACCACTCTTTCTCCTGAGCTACAGCCACCTCATTAGTACTCATTAAAACTTTATGCAAGGCAGGTTTCAAGACTCAACTTATCAGATCACATCTATATCATCGCAAAGCAGTTCCAGCCGGGTCAGAGAGTCAGTGAGACCGGGTAGTCGGCACAGTCCTTACAAACCATGAAGATGGACGCTGTTCTAACTATATGAGACGCAGAGAAGGGAATGGACATGACCGGTCGCACTTGCAACATCTCCAAGAAATCGTTGGTCTTGAAACCAGCTTTTTTTGGTTAAACTTGATTAGTTTTTTCTCTGTCCTCAAAAACAAAAATGGCTGACCCATTATTTGCATGTTGTACCATCCAAACCATTCATATAGACTCCACTGACTGAAAAAGCAGCTGAGGACAATTTGATATATTTCTGAGCAGAAACCATCCAGAGAAGAAGAAAGGAACGGGAAGAAAAAAAATGCAGAAGAAGAATGACGACGAGGACAAAAACTGTAGAAATTGCACAAGCTTTTGAAGTAAAGCTATGTGAGTGTTCAGGGTGTGTTGGGTGGTTACAAACAACGTTGCAGCGACGGATTACTGCCTCCAACCGGTGTCACAGGAGTTAACTATGAACTCAGCACCACTAGGGGAGGTCAACCATGGCAACGTAAAAGACACACGAGAACATTTGCAACAGACCTCCCTATTTACATCTGTAAGGGAGAATAAAAGGGCCTTTACCTGTCAGTGGTCTGATCATAAAGGTTGACATATTTTCATGAAGCTTTTCAGGCTGCCAGGTAACTGTGACTTCATCTGGGTTTGTTTTAAACCAGTGGGACCCCTCATGATTCTGGCCTCTGCTTAACCATCTAACCAGCATTTCCAGTTGAATTAAACACAGTGAGTAAAATGTTATCAAAACCAACAGGAACCGCAGTCAAAAATAACTCTAATTTCCCTTTAATGCCCTTTCCAGGTTGCACATCACAACAGGAATACAATGCACCACTTCTTCCCGGACCAGCTGTAATTAGAAGCAGTAGGTCTGAGTTTAGGAGCCGTTAGCTTTGTTACTCATGTTTATGTGTCACGCAAAAGCGCGCACAAGATGACAGACCAGTGACGCAGCCACGTGTGCGTCTCCTGCGAGGACAGCACAACAGAGTGTAACTCCCACCCCACAGCTCTCCACCATGTGCCTGCTTTCACATGAGCACAGTGGCTCTTTTGACAAATTTACCAAATTATAGCCCCGCTCCTTTAAGGAAAGCAGAGGTAGCTAGGGAAAGCTGGGAGTTTCCTCAATTTAGCGGCAGGGATAAACGTAGCCGGCAAACTCCAACCTCTCGGGGAAATGGCCCAGAGCTAAATATACTGCTGTGCATCTTTAGAGCTGGAGACACAGCCCATTAAAGCCCAGCCCAGCCAGCTCAGTGTGGACAGAAGAGTGGTTAAAATTACCACTTTGGGTGTGGGTGTGAGATGAGGAGGAAGAGAGTAAAAGACAGCGCGGTGCTCTGAGTGTTGACGTGATTCAGTGTTTACATTCAGTTAGTGAGATGAGGAATAATAATCTCACAAACTGAAGGCAAACACTCACTTTTCAGGCATTAGAGTATCTTAATACTGATGTGAGTGTTTATGAGATACAAACATATATCTACAGTTATTTATATACAAGCTGAATATATGAGTCTCATCCCTCTTCTCCTTCCCTGGAGGCCCTATAACTTGTTTTTTTAGGACACTTGCTTTCTTTGGAAACTTAGAAAAGCACGCACCGTTTGTACTGGCTGCAGTTTAGCTATGCAACAGCTCCACTCTGATGTTTATACTGCATGTTGGACAAGCGCCCACACAGAGCTTAAAGGCCTTACATATCCTCGGCTCTCACCTAAGCTTCTCGGAGCCTGGGATGATGAGAATTCTTCTATTTCACTTTGATTACATCTATACAGCAATCCTTAATGGCAAGATGAAAAGTTAAATGCACAATTATGATCCATTTTACACCAAATTGCTTCTAAGTGGCCTAATTTGCAGGGAATCAAACACACCCTAAAGCAACTCAGATTTTAAAATCTTAAATAAGCAGTTTTGCGCTCTTGAAAGAATTTAACTACCTTTACAAATCTCTGGGAAACACAAGGTGTTTACATCAGCTGGATCCTTCAGCGTAAGTAACTAACGGAAAAGAAACATTACAAATGTCCCGCTGTTGTGGGGAGAGGGACTTACAGATGGGACAACTGGCACCGTCTAGTGGGAAGCAGCCCAAACTGCAGGACTGGATGCAGGTTTGTGCAGGGATAGCTTACCTGAAGGCAGAACACCGAGTCTGAGCTGCTGCGAACAGCAGCAGATGTTTGCAGAAGAAGCCAGAGACAGCTTCTTCCATCAGTTACACCTCCTGCTGAGTTGGTGGTTTTTTGCATCATCATTAAAAACCCAGCTGTTAAACAGGAGAAATGTTTTTTCTGAGGCTGCCCAAAAAAGGCAGTCTTGCTCAACTGCTACTGCTTGTCCACACTCCAAAAGTTTAGAGACTCCAAAAACACTTCAAGCAATAAATCTATCATATTATCTTCACTGCATGATCTTCTCTGGTTCCGTTTGTCCACGTTCCTCGTCTTTTTTCACTTTTCACTGATTAAAGATTTCAAATAAAGGGACAAATGTACCGAAAGGTCTTCACTTAAATCCGTCCCAACACAACACAGCAAAGGTAAGGACTGAGAAACTAAAAACTGGAAATATGTAGTGTCCAAAATCACCGTGAAGCATCGTGCATGACATTTCACCTCAGCAGCCTAACAAAAGTTGTCGACTGAGAAACATTTTTTTCTAACTCAAAACACCACTGGAGAAGGTCTGAAGTGTGCAAACAGATGAGAAAATCACCATGATGAGTCTATAACATCCATCAGTAGATCTTTTCCCCTTGTTTTGTGCATAATGTTGCAGCTTCAGGAACGCTCAGCTGGGTGGTGAAATACTCTCCCAGTCTGCTAATTCCAATTAAGAATTTTGGAATAATAATAAATAATCAATAAATACATTTCAGGTGCTTTTTCAATTTTTCACCACAGTTGGATATGGAAATATGGAAAATGTGTTAAATCAGGCTTTTTTGGTTGCAACAATCCAACATCCTGGAGGGTCTAATTCCCAACACGGCGGAGTCTTCAGAAGCAGTGATTATAAGAGATAATCCAAGTTTCTTTATGTTGGAAAAAAGTTAAGAAACCTGTCCCTCGGACATCAGGTCGACTGCAGTAAAAGTGAGTTTTGTAGGTTAAATTAAATTAAACAAGATCTAGAGGTGGTTTCTTCCATCTCTGGTAATGAGCTTATTTAAAGGGATATTTTCATTTTTTGATGTTGGCTTCTGTAAAGTATTTACGAGCAGTCAGTAGCCAAGTTTCCATTGAAATTTCTAATATGCATTTAGAAGACATGGGTAAGAAAATGTGAATGGAAAAAGTATAAAAGACTTCTACTAATTAGGGCTTCATGGTGGTGTAGAGGACGTGTTTGCATGCTCCCCCTGTGCATGTTTCGCTCCAGGTACTTCGGCTTCTTCCCACCATCCAAAAACATGCATGTTAGGTTAACTGATGAGTATAAATTGACCCTAGGAGTGAGTGAATAGTTATTTCTCTCTTTGTTGGCCTTGTGATGGACTGGTGACACATGCTGGGTGTACTCAACCTCTCAAGCAAAAGATTTAATTTCTGTTGTCTTCTGTTCCTGGAGAATTATGAAGAAATTCTGACAGGAGGAGCTAAGATAACTGTTAATCAAAATAAGCCACAGAAGAATAAATTTTCTCCTTCTAAAGCAACTCAAACCTCAAAAATACCTCTTTTAGCACATCATCATCCAGTTTGTCACTGGTTTCTGTGTCCACGCTGCTCCATGTGTTTGCATGCACGGCGGCTGCTCAGCACATCCTACAGCTGATCCGATAAAAGTCCAACAATGCTGACTGTGCATTACACACCGAAAACACAGAGAGACAGATGTTCACAGAAGCTCCAGATGTTGTCTGCATGGCATATATTTCCCCACAAACTCTTTTGAAATATGTTGGCGTCAAATTGACAAGCTGACATTTCTCAAAAATCTCTCAAAGTTCCAGAAAGTTGATGAATTATCTTCGTCCCACATCCAATTCAATATAAATTCACCATTTTCAAACTTTTTAGGACGAGGTGTTATAAATCATTTCCCTTGCTAAGTTCAGTGGGTATTTCTATACTAGGAAGGATATTTGTATGATAATGATGTGGGAAAAGAACAGAAAACAGTGTACCGATGGAAATCCAAAGCAAAAGAAAAAAACTTTGGTACATTTGCAGATTAAATGTGCTTGACTGAAACGAATCATAATGACAACAGGGCATCACTGAAAGCTAAATACACTCATACTAATTTATGGCTGAGTACTCATATTTGAATGGCCTCACGAACAACATGAGTGAAAACACACAGACTTGCAGCTGTTCCTCTCTCATGCTCCGTCCTCCTTCATCTGCAGCTTTCACACAGCCACGTCCCAGAAATGTAAACACAGAGCCGCGCAGGCCTGTGTGCATCCAGGGTCTGGCTTGACATGTGTGTGTGCTTATTCTCCATCCAGCCCCACAAGGAGTTGAAGGTTCATAGCGTACCAGGGATCCCTTAGGACCGGGAAGCGGGGGGAGAGGAGTGGTGGGTCCTTGCTGTGGGAAAAACCCTTGAGTGTGCGATGAACCTAAACCACCTCTGACATCTCAGTGTTTCTCATTCTGCCTGTCCCACTGAGACGGACCCGGCTGTTCGCTCTCTTATGTAACCAGAAAGCCTTTTCTAGTACGTCTCAATACTTCAGCTCTAAATGTGTCCCAGGATAGTGAGAATGTAGAAACTGATTTTGTAAACTTCAGTAGTTTTTGTGCATATCTCCATAAGAAACTCTGCATTAGAAAGTCATAACCTTTTAAAACCTCAGATTTCCCTAATTGGAGGTCTTGAGAACAGATGGTGCCAAACTGGGCCAAAATGGCCATTTTGGGGACCTCACCTGAACTACCTGTACTAAAACCTCTCTAATCTTGTTCTGCCTTATAATGTTCACATATTGCACTATGATCTGATAGAGGATTAGAGCTAGAGCTGCATTATTCTAAAGAGATATTTATATTTAACCTTGAAAATGGTTGTTTTATTTTCAATTGAGCCTGAATCTTTTTCATTTGTGCTATGTGCCATCTTCATTCATTCTTCACCAGCAACATACTGATATTTACACACTTTAATCACGTGGTTGCAGAGATATACTCATCTTATTATTTGGGTATGCAATTTTTGAACAGCAGCCGAAACAAAAGACACAGAGCTCAAAGGGTTAATGGATTTAATTGTGTTTTTTACTCCAGTGCTGAAGGTGGGAGGGGGGGATAGGGATGTTTTATTTGCAGGATGGTATTGGTCAGGAAGGTTTTATAGCCTGTGAGTAAATATACAAAGAGGTTTGTATTTACAGTACCACCTTGTGGGCTGCATGGTGTACAAGTTTGCACGGTTTATAGAGATAACGTGGCTGTATGTTGTTCGCTAGTGTAATGGGAAGTCCAGGTCGTGGAACAATATCCCGTTCTGATTACCAAAAGATATTTGATGTGCTTCCTGGTTACTATCAGACCTCACATTGACCCACTGAGTTTGCTTCATGTGACCAATAACTAAATGCTTTTGAACATGTGAAAACTCTTCTGTGTGCATGCTTTGATTGGCCGTTTGAACTTTATATAGACTAGCGACTGGCTCAACTAATCGATTGGTTGATAATTTGGAACAGCGCACATAGAGAGGTACTATTTTCAAAAGTCAACTCATCTTTGTTTGGGGCAGAAGGAGAGTTATGTTTCACCACATAGAGGCAGAGAGCTAATGTTTATGCCTCTGTAGGAAGCAACAGACCGGAGCGGACATTAACAACAACAACAAAGAGAAGCATAGCGGTATTTCAGATGATTGGACAATCAAGTCAAATTCATATTATGAAGCTAGCAGCTTGTTTACCTCTGTTCTACCAACGTGATGAGGACTCGCTACTAAACCATCACAACAATGTTGCACTTCAGGGACAAAAAGACCAGGCGGAAAGACATCGACAAATGATGCTCAAGTGTGGGTGGGGTTTAGCTCACCTGGTGGAGCAGCTGCCTCATATACAGAGACTACGACCCCTCCAGACAGCCGGCCCAGGTTTGAATCCGGGTCTGGGTCCCTTTGCGGCCCAATCTCTCTCTGAACCCCTTCCTGTCTACATTCTGCAAAATAAAGACCACTAGACCCAAAAAAACATGTGTGGAGGGCACACTTAAATAATAATGTTGAGACTAACCGACTTTAATTGGCCTTACTAGTCGACTTCAAAACTCCCTTAAAACACTCATCCCTCATATGGCCGTCAACCACATAGTCCTTATGTAGGACGAAGACATGAGAAAAAAAATCCCCGTCAGTCCAACTATTCTGTTTGTTAAAAAGAAGCTTTGGATCTGATGTGTGTGTTGGGGCCAGCACCCCAGGGACTACACACAGGCCACTAACCTTTCTAAACTCATTGCAGTGTCTCATTGGAATGAAGCTGTTTGTGAGATGTGCTGGTTTGGTGCTGGGATTCCCTTTGCATGACAGGATGACAGCTGGCCGAGGTTTCTGTTAATCATGTCTATTCTCCGTTCTGGAGCCTGGGATCATAACGTCATTTTGTAACACGATCCCTGGTTGGTGCGTGAACACACAGGGTAATACAGAGACCATCAGGGGAATAAGTGTGGTTCTAAACACAGATCTAATTGGACCACATCGACACAATCTATGCCCTGGAGTTACTCATAACTCAGCAATGTCCTGGCCCTGTTCCTCCTCTACACAGGACCTATAAAAGAAAGAAAAAAAAGACTGGATGATGTAGGTGTATGTGGTTTATGGTTTTCTGAGTGTGTGCATGTATTTGCTGGTGAGAGTGTGAGTTTGTTTTGTGTATATCTGGGACACGTGATCAGATGTGCAGTCGACCTCACCGATGAGAACTTGGTCCATGCCCTCACTGTGCAAAATTAAACTTATTTCTGGCAGCGCTGGCTCAACATGAGGGAACGTCTGAGGAATGCTCCCAGCATGTTTTACAACACATCGTGCAACCCCATGCAAGTGGGGTCCAGCTGGGGGTAGTGTGGGATTGCATTACTTGTGATTATTTGGCAGCCAGTTGGCATCACTATGTAACAATGGGCCGAATCATCCAGAATGACTCTGTTCACTCCATAGTTACTTTACTTAAGTCATAACTAAGCCACCAGTTTTGGAATGAACCACATGAACATGGTGCATCTGAGTTTTCTATAATCCTACCACATAATTTCTGTCAATAACCAGTGCTGCGGCTCATTTTGTTAGTTGGACATTATGACAGTCCTCTCCCTAAAGCTGTCAGAAGGACGACGTCTAATGAATATGCACAAATTTACTTTGGACGATGGATTTATACCGTCCAGAGCTCCATAGCAGCTTGTGGTGAGACTGTTGTCCATGTCTGTCTCCAGGATGAAAAATAAACTTCCATTCTCAACTTTAAAGCGAACATGCTGTTAAGTTCTTGAGTTCAGACAAATTAGATTTTGAGCATCGACGATTCTGTGACAAATTGGCAAAGTCCATCAACACCAGTTTCTTGTCTTCATACTGACTTCCAAAAACCTTTCAGTTTATGAAACAAAAGAAACAGGATGCGCTCAGTATTTGCTTTTATCATGACATATCTTTGGCGAAGGTTGGAAAAAAATAATATACGAATGTTTCATTTTCATTTCAACAGGCAGAGCAAGGTCTACTGGTCCTGAAGTTGTATTTTGTCCAGTTGTAGCTCATCCATCTCACTGGAATGTCAGGATTCAAGAAAGAAAAAGTTTCATATTTCCTGCCAACATTTTTCCCTGACTAAGTTAATATATGGTGGGTGTTGTAATCAGTCTTCACATGAATGGGACAGTAAATCATGTTGGCCGTGAGTGGAGGAATTCGCCAAACAAGGAGCCGAGGAGAGTTGACTGAGAGCACACCTCAGCCTGGAGGGCTGCTGCTGGGAATGCTTGCAGGCATGCACACAGACCACATCTTCCAGTTCCTGTCATACACCAGGGATGTGACACATACTGTACTCACAAATAGAAAGGCTTGCTCATCTATGGAACACATAGTTTATGCACCAGTTTCCCAACCAAACTCAACAGTTAGTTCTGTGCAGCATGTCTTAGTGCAAGGGTTTCCCACATGTATAGGCCAGTAACTATTCTTCCTGTTGGCAGGCTGTTAGCAGGCATTTGTATTGTTTAAGGGAGAAAACATCATTACAAAGTGTTAAACCAGCCCATAAGTCTGGGTTAGAAGAGGAGCTGATGGCTCCAAGGCAAGCAGAGCTCTCAGTTGAGAACCATTTGACTTTCTCTATAACACATCACATCTACAACCCCAACTCCAAAAAAGTTGGGATGCTGTGTGAATTGTAAAGAAATACAGAATACAACGAACTGCAAATCCTAATAGAACATAAACAACATATCAGATGTTAAAACTGAGACATATGAGCTAATTTTGAATCTGATGGCAGCAAGACATCTGAAAAAAGTTGGAACAGAAGAAATAAAAGGCTGGAAAGGTAATTGGTACAAATAAAAAAAACTGAAGGATCATTTGACAACTAATTAGGTTAATTAGCAACAGATCAGTGACATGACTGGGGATAAAAGGAGCATTTCAGGGAGGCAGAGTCTCTCAGATGTAAAGTTGGACAGAGGTTCACCAATCTGAGACAAACTGAGTCTTACAATTGTCAAAAAAAAAATTTTTTAAAGTTTCTCAGCGTCTGGACATTGTTGACCTTTCACCAGTAGAAAACATCTGGAGCATCATGAAAGCAAAAATCCAGCAACGAAGGTCCAGGACTGTAGAGCAGCTAGAATCCTGCATCAGACCAGA
>JBBBVU010000013.1:28298193-28308723 GCA_037177055.1 Atherinosoma microstoma
TTCCCAGATGTTTACAGACAGATGTTAAAAGAAGAGGGGATGCTACACAATGCTGAACATCACCCTGGAACTACTTTCTACAGATGTGTTACTGCCCTCAGATTCATAATGAGCTGATATTTCTATGAAATGGTAAAATGTCTCAGTTTTAAGATCTGATATGTTGTTTATATTATACTGGGCATAAAAGGTTGATGAGATTTGGAAAATGTTGTATTCTGTATTCATTTACATTTTGCACAGCATCGAGCCATTTTTTATTGTAGTTGATTTGTTTTGGTCTTTTAAAATTAAACTTAAAGTAGGGTTTAAAATCATAACTACCTGCTTTGGCTTTGACAAAATAAAATATCCTTTTACAAGTTTAATGTTGTAAAAGAACATTAATTACAATATGAAAGATGCACAGCAGAGCAAAGATATGCACTAATTACACCAACAGAGTGACAAACACAAAAACTCAAATAAAAAAAAGATGCCAAATCTCAGCAGGGACTCATTCATACTTCATATTTTCTTCATGTCAGCGCCACATTGTGCATCTAACTGAATTTTAGGGACCACTAAAATACTGGTTCATGGTGTGACCTGAAATCCATTGCTGCACATGGCTTTGATACTTTAGATGGGCTGAGAAATGCAGTACACCTCAGCTCATCAGGGTTTATGAGGGTGATCATCACCTTTAATGCATGAACAAAAGCCTCTGGGGGGTACTTCTTTTGGCAAGCTGAAGAGAAAGAAAATATGATGCAGAGAGATGCCCTCCCGTTAGTATTTATCTCTGCTCCCTTACAGCGTCTGTAAAATTGATCGCTTTAGATCTGCTGGTGGAAATCTTAGGCATATTGCTGTTTATTGACAATGAGACCAGCAGCATCAACAGACCTCAGGTTACGTTAGCAGAGTGGAGCTTTTACACTGCCCTGAGAGATCAGCCACATCTTAAACAGATGTCTTCATGGTGAAAGTATCTAATGCAATAGCATCTGTGAGGATAATAACATGTTCCCTCTTAATTATGGCAGCTTTTATGAAATAAAAACAAGACATTTTCAGAAATATTTACTCAGTGAGCGCAGAAAAGTGCAGGGGATATTTGCTTTGGTTTGTCAAGCACCCAAACCATTTAAACACACATGTGAAAAAGCGAGTGAGCAAATCATATCCAAGTCTAACACAGCTTCTTTCACTGATACCAAATAAGGCAATGCAGCGGGCGTCTTTTTTTATTGCACTTGAATCTCTTCATACTCAGACTCCATCCCACTGTGCTCGGTTTTACACTATCAGGATAGCAGTTGTTTCTTTTATCAGAACAGAGAAAACTTTACCAAACACAAATTATATCAAGTAGGGTCAGCTTTATTTATGTACCTAATTTATCTCATGGGGCCTAATGTTGGCAATAACTCTGCACCAGGAAGTACTAAGTAATGTCTGCTGAGCATGACATAAAAATTTCCTACTTACCAGCTCGTAGTTTGTAGCTGGAACACAAGATGAAGACACCTGGAAACAGAGAATGAATTGGTCACTTTAACGTGCAGCAAAGATCGGACATCATGGCTTCATATCTTGTTGGTGCAACCAAGATTAATGCTGTTTTCCCTTTATACTGCAGGTAGAACAATTTAAACACAACTCAATCTGTTTCCTTTTTATACCAAAAGTGACATTTTGAAAAAGGGTTTATATCCACTAAAACAATTTGATTAAAACCTTTCTCTTTCCCTTTGCCAGTAGTTATGTGTTTATTCTCAACACAACTAGAGTTATGTCCAATAACACGTGTACATCACATGGGGCAAGGTAGCTACAACAACATGAAGGGATGGTGTCACATAATATTCTGTAAGTTGTACTGGCTCTATGAAATGTAAAAATGATTTATAATAGCTATGATTGGACCACAGCGCTTATAAAAACTTTCCAAGATAAATAGGTTAGTTTTTGTTTTTTTTCCCTCTGTGCTGCCAGCTTACGCAGAAGGACTGAAAAAGCACTGCTAGCTTTCTTGCAGTCTGATGAAAAACAATGAATTGTGTCGCTGTTTGTCTGCAAGTTGCTGCCATCATTTTCAGTCTCCATTTAAGCCATTACAGATGGTAGATGTATTCCTGTTAAGAAAAGGTGAGCTTTGTTTACTTGCAGCCAAAGTGTAAGCAAGTTAGCAAGAACAGTCTTTTTCAAATGTAAAAAGAAGAAAAAAGAAAAGGCGTTAGCTTCTTTCAACTTTTTTTGGTTTTAGTACAGTTTTAACAAACCTATGCATGGACGTCAACCTCAATTCAAATGGCAGCAGCAAAGAAACACTCCAAAAACCTCACCGTATACGCCTGTAAACATTAGGAAAGTACTTGTATGGATAAAAATACACTGGAGCATTTAGCAGCTAAACAAGCTAGATGCTAACTTCTCTGAATCACGCATATGTCAATTTGTTTACAACAGCTTATTTTGGCACACTCAAGTGGCAAAAAGCAAATTAATATATATTTATTTTATTCATTTTGATTAGTTAACAAGATTGTGTGCAGCGTTTCCTTCAGTTAAAGGCAGTGTTAGTAGCCTTCTATAACATCCAGACTAAAGGCTAAATGTTCACCTCTGATCCCAAACAATGTGAGATGGTCTTTGCCTAAGTACAAAGCCTTGGTGAGCCAGTGGTGAGATTGCTCCAACAAAACTCATGATCTGTCAAGTGCCCAGGCTAATCCGATTACTGTCCGGCTGTGTTCATAATCATTCCATGTGCTCAGTGCTTGGACTGTGGACAGGCTGATAAACAGGAAGAGTATAATGATAATAGCATCTAACCAAAGATTTAAATGAAGGGATTCTTGAAAAAGATGGCCGCTTGATGAGGATGAGTACAAACAGGATGTCACCATTGATGCTTCCTTCCTGTGCATGTCTGCATTCTGTCCCTTTGTCTCTGCTTCATCATTATTCTTCTGATGCCGCTTGCAGGGGAAAAAATCCCTGCAAATTTAATTTTCACCATTTAGTGGTCCCTCTGTAAGATTACTGATAGCACAGGGCGGCTTTACGATTCCAGAGGGCTTTTGACTCGTCGTATCCTTTATCCCTGTTTTATTACAAGTGTGTCTGCTTTAGTTTTAAAAGATTAGACCTCACAGTTATCACAAGTGTTGACCACTAAAAGTACCTTTCATCTTTGCTGCAGCTCCACTACTCCCCTTATCTGAGACTAATTGTGTCATTGCATGAACACGAGGGCTCGACTCTGGCTGCGTCTGCTTTGTGTTACTGTAGCACATTCCAGGTCTGACCGCAAAGTGGAATAAAATTCCGTCCCTCTGGAGCGCGCCTGTAACGGCTGACTTTTGGATATGCCTCGAGAAGATTGACAGAAAATCAATGGCTAGCTATTGGCCAAAGAACCACATGTGTACCACACATGTACTGTCTTAATATGTTGGCAGTTTCAATACCAGACTTTGATATACAATATTCAAAACAGAAAATAATGATGTAGGGTTTTGTAAAACCCAGTTACAATGCGAATGATATTGGAATTCCTTGCTACAGTTTGGCCCATACTTTATATATTGATAATACGGTACGACCATAATCCAGTTAGTTTACTGGTCAAGTCTCCAGCTCTAAGACCAGAGCTAAGGCATCATTTAAAAGGCTACACAATCTCCTTTACTTTTAAGATGTGTTGTGACTAACTACCAAGCAGCAGATGCCTCCAAACCAGATGTAAAGAGGACACTGGATGACTGCCACCGGGATGTCACTGGCTGATTAGATTCACAAAGATGTGTGAGTCACCTTGGGTCATTAAAATCTCTTCGTGTCTTATATAGCCACTACCCCATCTGGAATACAGGAATGCTAACTGTAAACAGGAAATGACCCTAATCACATTATATGTTAAAGTCTCTTTCAGCAGCAGAAGCAGCTGATACGCTGATATGAAAAGAGACTGGGTCTTAATGTAAGACAGGCTCCAGTACAGTGGCTGCTAGTACTAAAACCCGTACATGCAGGCTTGTTAGACATGAAATACAATATTTCCACAGTGATGCAGCTGGAAAATGACTTCACATTGGTGGCAAAAGTGAGGCGAAAGGATTATACGTCTTAGCATGTATCATAAGTACAAACTGTCTGTCACACACAGCAGTTTGTTGTCCCGTGCCTCACCAGCCTACTTGAATGATGGCAACCCTGAGGAACGGCGCCTTTGTTTGCCAGACTTTCATCTGGCACAGTGGAGCGAGTCTGGAGCTGACAGGACACAGTGTCTGTGTCTGTCTTAAATCACCCCTGTTACAAGTTATTCTAACCTTCCAAACCCCCCCACACTCCACCACCGTTATCACCTCTTGTCTCAGTGGCCCAGCTCCTTTGGGTGCCCCCAGGCCTGGTCATTGTTTTCACCTATACACTGCATGCAGCTGACAGCTGATCCACCTGCACACTGCAGGTTTATGTTCACATGAAAATCCGAGTCATGGACAAGTTTTTGGAATATCTAATTGATCATGTCTGACTATGTCAGTATACATGAAAAGAAAAAAAAGACAGGAGAAGTTTAGAGCATGTTTAGGGTTTCCTTACAATGTTTAAAGAGAAGTATCCAGAGTGATACATTAATTAACATGTCACTTAATCTATTCATGTTTATGTCGGCTTCCATTATCTGTAATTTAAGTTTTTATAACCCATGCTCAGGTTCCCACTTATCGTACCTGATCAGATCTCCTCTCAGGACTGCGTTGGCATGTTCAGGCAGTTACTGATTGACCACTCACTCTGCTTTAAGTTCTGTTATGCCAATTGGGGGTAGAATGCAAATGTTATTTATGAAATTGGTCTGATGATCTCATGTTATTCCCACAAGAGCTCTGCTCAGTTTCAGCCCTGCAGAAGTCATGTACCAGTAAGCCATACTATCTGAAAGAAAATGCTGGTTAATGCTATACATGTCTTGCACAAGGTATGTCTCTGAACACCATCCAACCTGAAAGCTGAATAATGAACATGAGCAGGCATAAGAAATATAATACTAAAAATGTTAACTTGGTAATGAAAATAGAGGAAACTAGCGAGCAAAGCCAGCAAGTAGGGACAGTGCAGGGATCCACTTGACCGTATTTCAGGTCACAGGGTCAAATGATGGAAAGTTTCAAAGACGAGCGTGTAGTGTTGTGTGAAATCAGTGGACAGATCTGACTGAGCACTCATCAGAAGTACTAGCAGAAATTTTAAAAAATCTACATTTGTCAGCAACCGAGACATACTCGTCATTGTAAGAGTCTAGGGTCCTTACATACCATCTGGAACACCACAGTTGTTGTTTTTTTCTGCTGTGATTTCAAAATTAACCAAATATTAACCTCCTCTATTGTCACCATGTTTATCATTTAGTGTAACGCCTCATATTTGGCAACTTTATCCAGTCTTAGTTCTCTATTGGGCCTCCTAGTGGAATCCTTTGGTTGCCTATGTGAACGAGAGGTTAAAAACCAAATATATTTTCACCCTAAGCGCACAACTGCTATACAAAATACTTTAGTTGTACTGAAAGTTGTTGGATTTAGATCTAAATTCCCAAGTGGCATAGTACCAAACAAAGATAAAGCTGTCAGTTGACAGATGCCTTACTCTGCAATGGCACCAAATCTCCAGACTTTAGAAGTTGTAGTTGTAGTCATACATTTAAAAGACTGTTTGTAAACTCTATAAAACTGACAACCTTAGTTATGTTGAAGAAGAGCTATGCAAGATAGATCAATGATTAACAATGCAAAAATTAAGGTAAAAGACACTAGCTACTATGGAGACTAGCTAATAGTAGAAACTAGCAAGGAAAGCCATCTTTAGAGGACAATCACAGCACAAAGTACTCAGAGAATACAAAGCGGCAACCTCCGGTTCCTCCCTCGTCCGCTAGGGGCTGGCTCCAAAAGGAAGTCAATCCCCATAGACTCCCATGTTAAAAAGGTCAACTTCACAGCAGAAATAAACATGTTTACAACCTGGTACAAAAAAAGCACTTTAGGTTTAATAGGTCAAGTTTACCTTTGTAACAACTGTGTGGGGAGTGAATTTTTTTATAACTCGTCTGTTTAGATGTAATTTAATCTGGAAATTCTTCATAATTAGGGGCATGTCCTTTTGATTGACAGGTGTCAGATATTCAGCGAAAAGGAGGCATAGGGTAGCACAACCTCGGTATTTAGCCGGCTAACAGCGTGCCTTAGCTTTAGTCCACCTACAAGACAGATCAACTTTATTAACAATGGAAGTACTTTGGCAGAAGAGACTATTACAGATGATGTCCATGCCTATATCAAATCATCAGAACCTAGCATGCAGTGTCCTGATTGGTCTTCAAACTTAATTAGTCTTCCATCTTGTAGCTGCAAAGTCATAATGCTACTGTCCATTTAAAAGGTAGTAATAACCTTTTGATAAATACTGCACTGTGAAGATGACTTTGAACAGCTTTTGAAAAATTAAGCCATCAGATCAACTTATTAGGTCTGATATATTGCAGGGACTAAATAAATTAGTGAAATTGAATCATGATGTGCATGATTTTGTGGACTCAGTGACAGCAGGTAAAACATGTAACAATGAGGCATCAAGATGGCAGCTGGCGTTTCGCTGAATGTCACGTCCAACAGAATTCATCCTTTTTTCCTTTGTGACAAAATCAAGATACAACACAGCTAATGTCGCCAGTGTAGTAAAACATCTGATTCTGAGGTCAGACTCAGAGGGTGGGTCCGCCCACATCAGAATAGCTCAGATTCTCCTTGTTGTTGCTGGAGTGGAACTTTGTACCATTATAGTTTGGCACAGCAACCGGTGTCAGGATCTTCCAGAAACCACAGAAAATATTCATCTGAAGGCAAAAGTGCAGGTGGGCACTTAAAAGTGGGTTAGCCACAGGTGCATAAGTGGAAAAACCGCAGTGTGAAAGAGAATCCATACAAAAGCATCTAACATGAAAAGTCTGCACAGACAAATCTTAACAGACTTCAATTGAAGTATGTGAGTTACGATCATGCTCATGATTTATGCTAGCAACATGGCATCGAGAATGGCTGCCAGTCCAGTTCAACAATTCAGTTCAGGACATATATTTGATGGGTTGGCATGAAATTTAGTGCAGACGCTGAGGGTGGTTAGACATTTATGTCTGCCAGCTTTATTGATCCTGAGATATTTTTCAAATTTCTTTTTAAAGTTTCAAAAAATAGAGAACAAAAGATAGATGGACATGATACAGCCTACATGAACACAAATAGGCCTATATGTAAAACTACTTATACTTCCATCACTCTCTGCCGCAAGTTTGATTTATTTATTCTAAATTAGTAATTATTAGTATGTTAATAATAATGCTGAAGGGGCAAGTAAAGTAGATTGAGAGGTTCATTGTTTTCCACCAACTCCTTCTGAATCAACACTGCCCTTTAACAAGTATAAATATTTTCTGGCAATTTCAACACCAGATCAAAATCTAGCTGTAAATGTGAAGCAACCACAGGCTTCTGAATGCTGTTTGAGTTGAGATGAAAACCTACACAAAGCCTTTGTGTTAGCTCTGTGGTACGTGAGGAGGAGGCCTGGTGAGAGTGCATGTTGATGCTATCGGGAGTATTCAAATGAGTGTAATATAATAAAGGATAATTGTGTTGTTGCATTCCATACATGCTTCTGTTAACAGCATTAAACAAGGGTCCATTTCCTCCAGACAAAAGTCCGTGTTAGACGTTTCTGGCTTGTAGGACAGTGTTCACATGCAGTAACCTTCCCGCTGGCTACTGACACACTCCAGACAGTCGCATTACGTAACTGCTGTCATTCTCCCAGTTTTCAATAGGTTAATGACCCTACTAATAGCATGACCGGAGCAGAGAGGCAATAAATGATGAATTGATTCATTATTTGGTTAAATAACATATCTATTTATCTCGTTGTGTGTTTGTTTCAAGTCAAAATGGTTTAAAAGGGGCGTTGGGCCTATAATATGTTCCCCCGGCTCTCTACGCTGGCATATAAACACATGGCTGCCCCGGGTGCTTTTATGTTTATCCAGATCTTTGCATCTGGCACATCCTAGCAGAACTGTTCAGTGTGTAAATTCGATTTGTGAGGCGTAACAAGTAACAGAAGGCTTTTCTGGGTTCATGATGGTGGAGTGTGCCAGAGTGCGGGTCTGTATGGACTTCTTGGGATATTATCAAAGCACAAAGGAATGATGGGAAAGCTTCGGAGGGGCAATTGCCCATACCCTTCAACATTTGCGTTTACATACCCCTACCCCTACCTCTACCCACAATTCTTTATTAAATTTCTATTTAGAATGAAAAGTGATTCCTTCAACATACACGAATAGACTAACTTTATTTTCTGGATTGTTTTTTCTTCTATTTCTGCCAGTCCCTACGTTCTTCTCATCTTGCGCCTGCCTCTGTTTCTGAGAAAGTTAGGGCCCCTCTGTCTTCCTCAAGGGAAAGTTGTGGAAGTTTCAGATTTATTGAGCATAATAGACTGGAGGACATGGAAGCGACTGAACACCGGTCTCCAAATCCTGTTCCTCGTCTCGGTGCGGGTGATTTATGTTTCTCAACACAAGAAGCACTTCGAAACTCAAACAGCATGAGTATATGTGTGTGCCCGTGTTGTTGTTTTTTTAATCATTTTGAATCACGCGCATGTTAAAAGATGAAGTTTGATTCGGACTTTGTCAGACTTTGTTGTACGATCAATCATCAACTGTTTAGATAATTGTTCCAATCACGTCTCAAATAAAAAAAAACACTATAGTTTCACGTTCGAAATAAAACATTTGTCTGTTTTGCCTGAACCGCTCGTCTGATCTCCTTCACACTTGGCTGTTGTGCTACTGGGAACCAGAATCAGATCAGTGCTGACTATGGGGATCTTCTGATCAGGGGTGGCCTCACTGTGGGGTCCCTCTCTTATCCTGTACCTTTCGTTAGGACAATGGTTCCCAACTAGGGATTCACACCCTCCTTAGGTCTTCATGTGTGCATATTTTGTACACAAAATTAGATTTACACTTACAGAATATCAACTCAACTGGTGGATTATCAGGAGTCTGTGTGTGGATGAAGTTTATCAAACACTGCTGCTGCAGACCAAGATACTGTGTGCTTGTTGTGTGTTTTATGATACAGCAGGCAATACAATGATGCCTGCTGTAAGAACTCAACTACAACTCTGTAGAAATTGATTGACGAATACCTCATGAACATGTTCCATCTCTGCAAAAGAAAAAACAAGCAGCTGCAGGATCCTGATTCAAACATCATGAATCAAACATCAGTCCAAACATGCTCAACGTGTAGAACTGAAGAGCAGAAATGCAGAAATTTCAAAACAAACAGATTAAAAATTTCCCCTGCAGATTAAACAATCCTCTGGCACTGAACATGAGTCCTGATGCATGCGTTTACCGGTGGTTTAAATCATAAACTCAATCACTATTCAATGGATAATGATTTGAAGTTGTTACAAATTCTGCCACAAAACGATTTCTATTTGATTTGAAACGGGTCAGTGATCCATATTAGACAATATCACATGGTGATTTAACACAATGACTTCCATTCAATGCATACTTATCAAAAGATTCATTACTTTTGTACATCTAGCCCCGAGGATGAGGAATACCTCAACTGTGAAGATGAGCAGAGAAATACACCTTGGATAAACCAGGTTTTTGTTTGTCAAAGGATAGGCTGTTGGTCACAGACCAGTCAAACACAATGTTTTATTATGCATCACTACCTAACCGGTCAGAGACAAACTTCAGCACAAAAGCCTGGAATAGACAGGCAACCTGATCACTCATCCCTGACAGAACAAAGTTGCATCTAATAAGTTTAGCCTGTGCATGTAGTCATGCAGACATGGTGAAGAAGACTTGCTGAAGTTCAAACTGAGCATCAGCATGAGGAAGAAAGGGGATTTAAGTGACTTTGAATGTGGCATGGTTGTTGTCTGTTTCAGAAACTGCTGATCTCAGTAGATCAGTAGATTTTCACACACAACCATCTCCAGGGTTTACAGAGATTGGGTTGAAGAAGAGAAAATATCCAGTGAGCAGCAGTTGTCTGGACCAAAATGTCTTGTTGATGTCAGAGGTCAGAGGAGAATGGGCAGAGTGGTTGGAGATGATAGAAAGGCTACAGGAAGTCCAATAAGCACTGGTTCCGATCAAGGTATGCAGAATTGTGTAGGGGATATTTTCTTGGCACACTTCAGGCCCTTACTACCAACTTGGCTTGGTTTAACCACTACAGCTTACCTGAGTAATGTTGCTGACCAAGTAGATTAGATCAGATAAACCTTTATCTCCAACTGCTTTCTTGAACATGAGTTCACTGTACTCCAACGGCCTCCACAGTCACCAGATCTCAATCAAATAGAGCAGCTTTAGGATGTGGTGGAACGGGAGATTCTCATCATGGATGTGCAGCAACTGTGTGATGCTATCATGTCAATATGGAG
>JBBBVU010000013.1:28315264-28335837 GCA_037177055.1 Atherinosoma microstoma
GAGAAGAGAAGAGAAGAGAAGAGAAGAGAAGAGAAGAGAAGAGAAGAGAAGAGAAGAGAAGAGAAGAGAAGAGAAGACGCGAAGGTCCTCCAACGCTGTCCTTCCTGTTCCGACCGTGGGCCATGAAGAACCACATGGTAAGCCGAGGAGACCACACACATGCAAGTGCTACAAAAACGAGCAGCGCTTTGCATCATGTTGCATGAAAAAAACATGCAAAAATTACAGTAATGCATCACACAGATTGGAACGACGTGCTCATTCGTGCACGTTTCCGTCATCCGTGATGATGCACTCTGCTGTGCAAACATGTTTTACAGCTGGAATCAGTAAAATACACACACACATGACTGAAAACACACATGTGGCAGCACCTATAGCTTTCTGTTTCTCCGTACCATTCAAGCAAATCCACAATCCCAGACAGTCACCGGCTCCCTCTCCCCCAACACACACACACACACACTCACACACACACACCCTTCCTGGAAATCACTCCTTACCTGAAACACTGCTGTGGCCATCCTCTCATTGAGTGTGTTTGTGCGTCGCTCTCACTCTTTGGTTTTCAGTGTTTTAGTGCTGCATCGTCCTTTGCCCCCCCCTCCCACCCCCTCCCTCCCGTCTGTGCAGTGGAGAGGTTTTCTCTGCACTCCGACCAGATGGCTAAAGCTAAATCCACTCACTGTTACCTTGGTGCAGCGCGGAGCCGGAGGAGTGAAGAAGTGTGTGTCTATGAGTGTGTGTCAGTGTTTCAGGCTTCAGGCTAAAAGGGCTGGCTTGTCTCTCCCACTCCCAGCCCTCCTCCGGGAAAATGAGCATAAAAATGTCTAAAGAGTCTTAATGTGAGCGCGAATGTGGGGAGAAGTGCAGCCAAAGGCAAATCTTAACATCCCAACAACTGGAGACGGCGCAGTGCAGCACTCAGCGCTGAATAAGCAGGCAAAGTCTGGCTACGGGTTACAGCTATTTCCCCTCTCTTTTTCACTGCCTGGCTTTTTCTCCTCCCTCTTGTTCAGACCATTTTCTCCCTCCTCCCAAACGGGGAGACACATGAGTAACGAGAAAGGAGGAAAAAATACTGAAGTGAATTTCCCAGGGAGATCGACGGGGAAGGAGGGGTGAAAAGGGACATTAGCTCAAGAAACAAAAGCAAAGCTCTTTTCTTTCGCTGTCTTTTCCCTCACTCACTCACTCCCTTCTCACAAGCTCATTTTTTACTCTCTTCTTGTTATCAGCTTCTCAAGTTACAAGTTAAATATGATTCCCGTCCACCCTCCCTCTTTTCTTCGGCACACATGCAGTTACGGTACTCGCACACTTTCTCCACAGAGAAAGTGCCATGAATGAAGCTATTGACTTCAAGGCAAAGTCAGTGTCAACAGAAGCCAGAGGCAGCACGGTTATCAGTCACTAGCTGACTACTCTGTGCCTGCCTGCTCACACCGTCACACTAATTGCTGTAGTTTTCAATTTCAGAGTGTAACAGTCCTAATATGATGAGAAATAAATGTGAAATTAAGTGAAAGCGCAGACCCTTGTTGACCCCTTGATTATCCATCCATCCACTACTTAGATGTGGTCAGATCATGGTGGGAACAGGTTAAGCCGGGTGTCCAGAGATATAATTCAGTTCCTCTTGGAGGATCATAAACCAGATGTGATTATCAGTCCCTCCAGGATTTCACAGCATTCTTTTGAGATTGTTGCGACCTAAAAGGCCTCAAAGTCAGGTGGTTTTCACTGGGTTTTTTCTACCCCCACTTATTCTAATGCAGGGTTGCAGGTGGCTTAAGCCTCTCCCAGCAGCTAGCAGCTGAGAGGGCCCGTGACACCTGGGATAGGATATCAGTCCATCACAGGGCTAACACAAATTCATTGCAAATATTATTTATTGTGTTTAATATATCAATAGTTATACATTTTAGGATTCTGTATTGAAATAAACACTGGAAAAAGTTTTCATTTGACTTAAAGTTGCACCCGGTGCAAACCAGTTTATCTCCACTTTCCTGCAGAATACTGAGGAGCAGATGCTACACATTTCTCTTGCACGTCTGTATGTTTGTATAAGTCTGTCTGTATATATATCTCAGGTAAGGAGCAGTGTGATTTATCAAAGTTGCATTAAAGTTGCTGTGATTGGACAAACTGGCAAGGAGGTGCAGAATTCAGGAGGATTTGCTGGATTTGTGTTGATTGTTGTGATTGCAACGTTTGGAATTCCTGGAGGAAATAAATGTATCTCAGGATAAATTTAGATATCAGTAGTCCGTTCTACACTCACTAGAAGCAAATTATTGGTGAAAAAACTATGCTTTCTTTAACCAGTGGCAGTTTCCCTTTCCAGGGTGGCTCAGCCTTGCACTCGCAACTGGCAAGTTGTCATAGCATTGTTGGTAAGAAGTGTGTTTTCTGGTCATATCAGACCAGTTCAGACACAGGCACATATGCCGGTTCAGCTCTGTTGCTATCGTTGTCAGCTCAGAGGGGTAAAAAGGGAATTGCTGAAATTACAAATATTCACATACAGCTACATTTTCATTAATATGAGGAATCAGATCAGCCTGAACGACTTTAGTTTAGGGGATCAATTTTGTACTGTACATATTGTATGTTACACAAGTCAGTTGCCACAAAACATCACAATCACTTTTAAAGTGTAGATGGATACAGATATGTCTGCAAAGGCTCTGATGAAAGCTTCTACAGCAGGTCCAAAGTCTTCAGTGGAAGGTAAATCCTGGTTTCACACAGTTTCATTGATTCTGTTCCTTCTTTCAGAGCTAAAGGACCCAGTTAAAAGCTCCCTAGTCAGTTCTTGTTTTATCTGCCTGTGTTTCTCAAAGTCAGACATGGGGTCAGGTTGAATATGGCTCACATGATTCCTCATATGAGCTGCACAAGCACAATATGTCATTTTTAGTTTGATTTTACTCACTGTGAGCTTGTGTTATCTAATATGTGCATTCCAGTGAGTTTATAAAATCTGAAGTGTGTCCAGATGTTTTTACCACTAACTTATGATCCATGTCCTCCTCCACCATTCACAGTAATGTTAGCATAACACTGGAGCTACGTCAGGAAGCTTCTTTGTCTTATAGCAGTTTGAGCCTAACGGGAGACTAATTGTAAATTTTTTTGTATCTTTTATTCATCTATTCTTCGTCTTGCTAAAGTCCAAAAGAAAACCAAAAAAAAAACCTGTCAATTCATACAATACATTCATTTTGTGTTGTGTTGGTTATTTTACAGCTTCTACCTGAGGTTCTACAGTCGCCAGCATTTGCATCATGATCCATCTTAGAATCGAGGAATTTCTGCACATTTAGAGAATAACTTCGAGCCTCCTCCCACGTGAGCAAACTGGCTATCAACTGATCTCTTCTAATAAGTCATTTTGATCAAAGACATTATGGAAAAAACTCACATTTTATTCTCCCTGGAATCAAAACAGTTTTATGACATCTCAAGTCTTTTTGTACAAAATTCCTTCTTTGGGTAAGTAAAAAGAAATACTTTGGTACTAAAGAGATATTGCAATGAAATGTTGGCTTTGGATAATCTTTTAAAGCACATGTTTTGCATCAAACATGTACGGTTGGTTTTGCCCACTATCACATACTTTGGAAAAGCTTCGAGTACAGAGAGGAAGAATGATTGGAGCAATCAGAAAAGGTTTTAATATAACCCGCCATCTGAAAATGTGTTGTTTACACACAGCCTCCACAACAAGTTAGGTAAAAGCCACTGTGGCAGAAACAAACACTTGTGGAGTGTTTGCACCACATCGCTTTGGACTGCTGCTTCTGGAAATGAGCTGTGAGACTGAATTAAAACAGAAGCCAAAACAATTCAGACCAACAGAGACCCGACAGACCACCTCGTAACCGATACCCAACAACAGACCCTCCGTAGATTCAGCATTCTGACAGACTGTATACATATTCAGCATTGGAACAACTATAGATTTTATCCCACCTGAGTGTTTGCTGATTAACCTAAACATTACAGCAGCTCTCCGACTTTTTGTAAATTTACATGCAGTAAAATTTGATTTTGCTTCCACAACCTCACCGGCTATTATCCAGTAGCAGACAAGGAGACATTACACAAGAATGTTTGGTACAAATTTGTAGCACATTAAGAATTATACCTTAACATGGAAAGAATGGCCGGCGTCTTTGATGTTGTGAGGAAGTAATTACATGGCAGGTAGCTCAAAAAGCAACACCTTTAGCAGCAGTGTTGTTCACCAGATGTTGGTCCTGTAAAACGTTATTTAATTTGCTATTTATGACAAGGGCCAGGAAGGAAGGCAGGGCGGCTGGAGAGGCAACATGTGGTTTATGGCAACAAAACAACATTCTTGTTTATGGGAGATAGACATCTTTAATGTAGGGACCAGGTTGAATGTGAGGCAGTGGGAATTCCCTGAATTTTATATGAACCCTTGTACTTTCAGCTTTGTTTTTCACCCACGCATCTCATTGCTTAGGAATTGTGCACACCAACATTTTCTTTCCAGCATGATAGCAATTGCAAAGTTGTCCGTCTGTATTTGGGGCTCGAATTTTTTTTCTAAGTCTAGTCCATTTCCTGTGCCCTGGATTTTATTGCTGTCACAGATCTATGACTGCTCTCTGTAATCACACCTATGCTGCCAGAGACAACTATCAGAGAGCCTCGCCATCATTTCTTTTCTATTATTGCACATGTTCTGGGAGATTAGACAGCTATGTCTCTGTTTCACTCTGACATCAGCACAAATCTTTCTAACTGGAGTGCAGTGATTCCTTAGCAAGCTCAGTTTTTCATTTTGACTTTATGAAGTAAAAGAATGTGGTGGCTCTTGTGTGATAATCTGGAAAGAGTGAAAGAGATCAGTAAAAATGAGGAAAAGTAAGATGTGGAAATATATCTGTGACCATGACTTAGGAACATGTGATCATGGTTTATATATATTTTCTAGCAATGTCACCAGATGAGCTCTGTACTAATGAAATAAAGAAATAAATAAGACTAAATAGATCAAATAAAAGATAAACAGTACCAGTTTGGACACACAGACTTGTTAAGTTAAGAGGTGTCCAAACTTTCTACTGGAACTGTAACTAATGTAATAATTAATGCAAAGAGTATGAAATAAAGTTATAATTCATGCTTTAATCTTTAACTGCATTTCTTCCCCTATTCATTTACTTTTTTGTGTAATTTATTTCATTTTAATTTCCCTGATTTTATCTGTTGTTTTTTCATGTTAGTTTAATGTATCCCCAGAGGCTTATTAATGTACTTTATTCTCATTTTAAAGCTGATTTTTTTTTATTATATCGCAATATATTTTCAATATATAAATGTATCTATTACAGCATTATTTCCTCTCTGCATTCTCCCTCATATCTATTTTCTGAAGCACATTTATATTGTTTTTCTCTCTTTACATTCCTGTACACATGTCTGCTTCATTATGCAAACAAGGGAGCTGTTTCAAAGTGTGTTAAGAGCTCAGTTTTGGTACTGTTGGTTGACAATCTGGATGCAGAGTTTCTATTTTGCTAAATGGTACCAGAAATAACAAACAAAACTGTTCCTGACAAAGAGATAAAAAGTTGTGAAGTTACTATACCAATAGGTAGTTCAACATACTGCTCTCTCTGTCATTAACTTATCGGTTTAAAGTATGTTTGTTATCCACAGAGCAAGTATGGAAAAGCTACGCCACATGACTAACTGCTTTTAGGCCATTACTCTTCCCGTTAAACTAGCCGTTAGCACCCATCCACATTTTTGGTGTCCATCACCATGTTGTCAACTAAAGCCTCATTTATCTCCCATCTTATTATTTACGTAATTAGGCATGTTCATGTCAAACATTGCTGCCCATGTGTCCTTTACATTGGCCATGAAATACACCATGACCTCTTTTTCTTCTTCTTTCCTTTTCCTGGTCACATGTGAGCGATACTGCACAACACTGCTGCCAGTTTCTGGTGGTTCTGCTCTGTTTGATCCATCATATGCATGTAAACGATGTAGAAGATGGACAGGAGACTTCATCTCTATGTGTATTTAACATAGAGCAGAAATTAGGCTTTAAGCTTGTTACATACTCTACAATATGGGTTACCAACTCTGGTCCTCAGGAGTGTCGCAGCAGGAAAACATCTGAAACCTGCAGGACGGTAGCCCATGAGGACTGGAGCAGGTGACCCCTGCTCCTCAATAACAGAAAACTTTGTCCTTGTTCTTGAGGTGGTTTGCTTCGGTTATTTCATACTTGACAGGGATTTGTGCGAAAGGGTGTCCATGTCTTTATGTGCAAAGAACAATAGGCCAAATTATTTCATACTTCAAGGGAAACTTTGTCCAGGGCAAGGTTTTGTCTTTATAAACCACGTGTTGTACAGGTTTTCATGCTTTCTCACCGCCTCAACCGGATCGTCAACCTCGTCCAATCTTTCGTATCAGCGGAAACGTGGAAATTACCACTTTCTGCTTCATGTTTTTCCACATTAACCACGGCCATTTCAAAATTCCCACCAATTGCTCAATTGTCCCAGACACCACAAGAGAAATAAGGTTCTGCTCGGCAAGAACAAGCTGCAGGAACTCCCAGACCAGGACCATGAGAACAAAATGACATAATTTTGTGCTTGCCACATCGAGAACAATAACAGCCTACGTAACAGTATGTATGAAACACTGAAAAATTGCCCTTTGTTTAATTTTTTTATTGAGGCATTTATATATTCCATCCGATTATGGCCCTTTCAATCCTCCATAGAAAGAGATAAAAAAGGAGAGCTGAGAAACAGAAACACAAATGAGACTTGAAATGACAGATGTGCAGTGAATAAGATGGAAGAACAGAGAGAAAGCAGTCTGGGTGAGGTTCTGTTTCATGATTCTGACTCAGGCTTTCCCAGGCAACAGCAGGTCCCCCGGCGACCAGTGGAACATTTCACCAACACCCATGCAGCGAACACAGACCATCTAACACGGACTTTCCTTTTTTCTACGGGATCATGAAAAAAACTAGCTCAGACATAGTGGAAGCAGGCATGGGATGGAAAAATAAATCTGCCACCTGGAATTAACAGACATGTTGGAGAAATTTGGGTCTCAAAACTCCAAACCTTTAATGAAGAAGTTATTGCACCTACAGCTGTTGTAGCCATCATAGATTCTTTGTAAACCAGACGAAATGGTGCAAGCTCAGTAAAATAAGGTTCAATGAAATTATATTGCACAAAATTTATGTAAATGTATCTTAAAGAAAGTCATTCCCTGACCACAGCTTGGCTCTTCCATGGCTGTCTCCTTCATGCGCTTGGCCCGTTGTTGACATTCTTTCCAACAACTGATTACTCCATCATGTTAAGAGCTAGGCGTTCCTGTTTGTTTTCTCCACTGTATCTATGCATATTTCACTACCATACTGTTACTAAATACATGGCTAAAAGCCACAGCTCCTTATGCAAGTCATCAGCTCACACACACTGGAGCACTGAGAGATGACACACGGTTGTTTTTGCTCTTCATAAAGTTTTGCAGGCCAGTTATCATCATGTTTAAGCTCAGCTTAAGGAGTCATAACTTTGTTTGCAGTTGTGTAAAATTGTATATTAATGATAATGTTTGTTTTACTTAATTGAGTTATTCATATCTACAGACAGTGTAGGTCTGACATGTTTCTACACTATGTACAACGATCAGCTGTAACATCCTGACCACCCACTTTATTATTGAGTAAGTCGTCCTGATGATCAGACCAGTCAGGGCGTGGACAAAGAACATGTGGATATGAGGTGTCTTGGAGTGTCTGGCACCAGGGCATTAGCAAAATATCCTGTGAGCTGTGGAGTGAGGTCTTAGTGGATTGGGCTTGCTTCCCACAGATGCCTTTGGATCCCATCAGATTGGTTTTGGGGAGTATAAGCCCCTCCGTTTTAGTGTGGCCCACTGCTGTCCTGCAGGGCAGAGCTGTGACTGCTCTGCTACATGACTGAATAGGTGGCAAAAGTCAAAGCTGAATCTCTGTTAATAGCGTGAACAAAAAAACTAATTTACCAGTCAGAGATTGTAACAATGTCGATTACAAAGTGTATTGCATTCACCGGAGGGGGGGCTGTGTTTTTCTGAATTAATTAAATAATCTTCCAAAAAAAGAAAAGAAAACACTGCCATGCTTTTACGAGATAATTTGCTCTGCTTGTTGGCATTATTAACAGGCTTCTTCTGAACAAGAGAAGCTTCTGTTTCCTCCAGAGGAGCTCCAATATGTCCCACTTTATGAGTTTTATTAAGCCTGACTTTGTTTTAGCTTTAACACATTGGGAGATCCTCTTGACTCACAGTTATGACTGGATTGTTATTATAACACCTGAGGACTTTGTGGTAGTTCAGGTAGAAACCCAAGTGGGTCTGCTGGGTGAAGCCATGTTTCTCTAGGAGCAGTTTGTCGGTGCATTCAGGCTACGCTGCGCACAAGACATTCCCTGATTTTACTGCAGGCAATCAGCAACTCGGGTCCTCAAGGACTGGTGCAGACTCATTAACAGGCAACAAGCTGCTGGAGAACCATTCTCTTTGGATCAGGTGTGTTGCAGCAGCGAAACAGCGAAAACCTGCAGGATACCGGCCCTGTCTCATTGAGTCCAATAAAGTAAGTCCTTGAAAAATGTTCGTATTGGTCCACCTCTGATCTTATATACTTTCCAGTTTACAGTGCTTGTATTGAGACAAGTTGCATTCATCATATGTGCCTAAATTCAACAATGATTGGTTAACAATGCCGGCAAGCAACGCTATCTCGTAAAATTCTTGTTAATTCAGGAAAACAGAGCTTTTAAAAAAATCAAATCCAAGTGAATGCAATATACTTCCGTAGTAGATAATGTGTGTTTCTGAAATAATTACTGACAATGTCATGCTGAAAACTTGCTCTGCTACCACCCTCAACTTGATATTTAATTTGTTCGCCCTTCCAGAAATGTATAACCTGCAACAAATATTGAATTTTAGACTCAAATATTACGATTTTTTTAAAGAAATTATTTGGAAATCTTAATGGACATAAAACCAAACACATTATTTCTCATTCTGAATTAGAGGCCATATATATGATCAATCCCGTGCTCGAGTTTTTGGCATCCTTAAAAGCGTTCCGTGTCATAAGGAGGAGGGCAGAGTAGCAAGCATGTGTTCTGTCCTGTGACTGCTAATTCAATTAGCCTCGGAGCTGCTGGCTGGATCTGTGTTTGATCAGACTGGGAGCTGCTTTCTTGAAAACATATTACATGCAGCTACCGTGGCATACACCCATGGGAATATTTTCATCATAAACACACTCAGACCATTTTATTTTTACCCTAACGAGTCCCCGTCCTCCAGTCTGTCACACCAATCTGTAATTGACACGGTTGTCTCGTATGTTTTCTTAACAGAGGTTGACCCCCCCATCTACTGCAACTCCCATTTCACACTCTCTGTAGAGTCATCACAAGGAAAAGGAAGGAAGCTGTTAATGTTGTCAGTGGGATTCAATCCCACGTGAACATCTTTTACTTTCCTCAAGCTTGTAGGCCTGTTTAATTGTGAAAAAAACAATGTTTCAACTTTCTTTAATCACCAGCTTAGTGATCATTAAAGACAAGTCAAACTAAATGAACACAAAAAAAATAACATAAATAAGTGGTTTTACTTGAGCTGGAGGAAGTCTTTATAAGTAAAAAGGTGCTTATGTTGAGCTGCAGGGACACAGATTTCAATGATTACCTGTTTGATAAAATAACCATGTTGCAATTTTGGTATCAGGAAGTCCCAGCAGCAGAAATTAGGTCATTTATTCCAAATTATCCTAATAGCTGCTGTTGAGACTGAGGGGAAGGCTGCATGAGACCAGAGTTGGTTTACAAAATAGAAACTGAGATTGACTTCTATTCTGAATTCAACTCGGTTCATTTCAGCTTTATTTGTAGCAATTATTCAACTCAAGACACTTTTACAGATAAAGTCTGATTCAATTGAATTCAGTTCAATGTAGCCCAATTATAATCCAATTAAAACAAATCCATATGATCCACATTAGTCCAGTTAATAACTGTGTTCACATAAACGAGTTCATAAAAGACTATAAAGCCTAAGAAAACCAGTAGATTGGATCAAATCTTCTCTTTGCTTTAATCCTCCATCCTGAGCTGCACGAGAAGAAGGTGGAGTGCAAAAACTCATTCTGAACCAGAACCAGGAGGGGTGGCCATCTGCCTGGACATTTAAATGAGATTTAAAATGACTGACCGACTGACATGTCCTCTTTGATTTAATTTATTTTTTATTCAATTCAATTAAATTCAATATTGTTTTACTTTATAAACGAGCTGTAATGCTCTCATAAGGTGGCTGGAGGGGAGCTCGCAGGACCTGTGACACAACACTCAAGTATGAAGAACAAAATGTATCTTCCTTGTTTTAATCATTTTGTTCATTACTGTTGGATTCACATCCTTTTCCACCATTTTTTTAACCAAAATGTGGTTAGGATTAAAAAAAATGATTGGGGTTCTGTTTGGCTCTTGACCATGCTTGAGTCTTTATAATGATGCAGGAATGCATCATTTCACTAGATTTTCTTGTTTACTTAAGGCCACCTTCTGCATTGACATGCATGCCTGGAGTCAGCAGTATATGACGCTGTGAGAATGAGACTGAGCTTGATCATCACTGGAAATAACTAAAATCCCCACAGGCCTGTCACAATCATTTAAAAAAATGAATCCATTAAACATTTCCAAAACTATTTCTGCTCATTTAACTTAAAAACTATGAACAACCAAGCATGCTCACACCCGTCCACATATTTAGTTTAGAATAAACAGTTAAGCCAACATGCTTGGAGGTTTATATTTCTCTCCACTTCTTCCCAAACATGTGAGAAGGAAATATAGATGAATCCATATTGGAAATGTTGGAAAATGTTCATGGAACCAGTAGCCTACTTCTTGTGCCATCTCATGCACACAGTTTCTGGAACCATCAGAGCTAACAGTTAGTAGCCTACTGTTGCCTCATCTGCGGATGTTTATATTTAGCATAATAGTAGCCTACAAGAACAACAAATGAACTTGTTAATTTATAATTTTGACCTTAGCCAACTGTGTTCGATCATTTGAAACAAGATGGCGCCAGCAGTGTGCACGGTATGCCGTCAGTCAAGCTTTCCTGGCCTTTTGGTTATCTTATGTCATTTGTATTTCTTTGTTTTATTGTTTTGCTTTTCAACTGGAGTTGTTGTAAATGTGCTATAGCTATAGTTAAACTATATAAAATTTGCAGAAAAAGCCACAAAAATGCTATAAACCTGTAGGCTACTGAATGGAGTCAGATTTTGATTTGAACACCAAAGAAGTCATGAATGGATCATTTCATCAAGAAGATCCATTCAGACGTTTATGAGTATATCGTTCTCCAAATAGAGAATTCACTGGGGATTGGCCAGAGAGCTTCTATTATCCACTGCCATTTTACCCACAACACAGTAATGAGCAAAAGGATTAAAACTCGTAAAACCTTGTTCTAAGAGCTGCTCTGGACCCATTATTGTGGCTGACACGCAAACATTTAAAAAGCAAAGCTGCATGACAATTTACACCAAACATAAATTCTGTGTTGGCTGAACAACTTATGATTTCTGTACATATTTTCAAAAAATTCTCAAAAAGCTGCTCAGGCAGGAAAGGGAACTACCCACCTCATGTTTGAAACTAGTGATGAGTTTCATTTTCTCACCAGAAATACTTCTTGGGTGATAAAACAGTAACAGAAGTTGTGAGAGTTAGTGGTAGCTAATGTTAGCATACTCCATTTGGCTCCATTAGCTCCTGGCTGCAATGCATGATGCTCCGTTTGATTGATGTAAGGAACGGCTTCTGAACAATACTTTTTTAGTGCACTAAAAATAAATCAGTTGATTTTGACGATGAATAAACAATCCAAACACAGCCTTCACACTTGGTTTTCCCCTAACAACACAGCTAGCAAGATCAAAAATAATTCAGTGTTAGTCTAAAAGAACACCAAGAGCTTCACCCAGGATCTGCAGTTGAAGGGTTTGCTCTGTAAAAATCTAACAACCTGGCTTTTTGCATGAAGGTATCTGCTGGCAGACGGCTCCCCCAGCCCTTAACAATGTTCACCAGCTGAAGATCAGGCCACCTGCAAACCTGACGATCTCCTGAAAAAATGCACCTCACGTGTGTGCATACAGGTGTTTGAGCGTGTCAAAGATCCTGGGGCGATAAATAATACAAGAAAGGTGGAGTGCCTTATTATTCTTTGCTGCATCAGGGACTTTATATCTTCAGTAGATCGCTTAAAAATGTAAAAAATGTTGGAAGAACCACTGATATGAACAAAGTGCCAGAACGACTATTAACCTCAATGTGTAGTTTCATCCAGAAACTTGCTGGAAGGGAGTAAATTTATGTACGAGGCTATGACTGAGTGCTGCAGCTCAACCTGTGGATTATATCGTTATTTATTACTATTTGAAATTATTTTGTAAAATGTTCCAGTAGCATGCTTCACGCTCGATAAGCATGACTAAACGTTAAGTGTTGTTTAAAAATCAAACCATTTTTAGCCAAACAAAAGCAGCTATTATCAACTTTTCACTTGGCAAACTTGATGAGCTGAATGAGGACATCAGCATTCATCCATCAGCAAGCGGCTGGCCACAAACTCCAACATGGTGTGCTCAGTGAAAGGAACTGGAGGGGTCACAAACAACAAATCTGAAATAACAAAAACTCGAGGTGGAAGTGAGCCAGCACAAAGAAACACTCGTTTTTCTCCACACTTTCAAAACACGCAGTCTGAGACTTTCAGGAGCTGGGAAGAATGAAAACAAGTGCTTCATCATTTCGAGGCGGGGAATAAAAAAAAAAGAACTGGAGAAAGACTAGACATGTTCCTGCTCTTTTCTTTCATCGTTGAGGGCGGAACATGATGGTTTCCCTCTCAAAACACACTTGAGGGGCAACGAAGGATCAGAGCAATCCAACAAGTTTAAGTCAGCACTTCAACTTATTAAAGTGGAAAGAAGAAGAGTTAAACTACAGTAACTACAGTCATGGAGGAAAAATAAAGGCAGAGGAAGCTCAGGGTCTATGTAGTTTATCCACACACTTGCTCGGTTCGAATAAGAAGAAGAAGTTTGTTTGAAGGAGCCTTTTAAAACACTGAAGGACAGCAAACAAACAAAAAGAAAAATCACAGAGAAATAAAAAGCAGATATTAAGTTTTAAGGCAAAATGGAGTATGAAGGGAACTCAGTGGAGTTATAGTATATTTCAAACAGATGAGTCTTTAGTTTGGACTTGAAAAGACAAACAGAGATGATGTTTCTGATGAGTGGAGGGAGGTCCAGGGCCAGAGCAGTGAATCTGAGTGCCAGTCTAAAGGTGTATGAGTTAAACCAGTGGAGATTCATCTTTTAGTCTATGTGTTATTTTTAAATAAATAATAAAACAGTGTAATGTGACATGATTTTGCTCATGTGAGGTTGTATTTTACCTCATGTTATACCTGTTGGACCAGATTCATTCTTACTGTGTCCTAAAATCTTTCATCTCCACAGCTGGTTTTGGCCCTAAAATGCATTTTTTTCTGAAGTATAAGTAAGGAGTCCTGTGACAATCAGTGTTGAAGGAAAATCTGCTGAAGTGATTTCAAGCACAACAGGATGTTATTACTGAATAAAACTAAAATATTATACTACAATTAAACCGTAGCTTTCAAGGACCAACAAAGAAAGAAATTAACTTACACATAGTATGGAAAATTTATTTTTGGTTGATTATTTCTGCCCTTTGATAACACCAGCTTGTATTAACATTGTTAGAAAGCCTGGTTAGTCACCTTTACAACGAGGTATAACTTGTAAAGATCATACTTCTCTGGAATGAGCAACACAAGTGAACATGAGGGTAGTGCACCCCAAAAATGTGCTAAAATCCTCCTGCTGGTATTCATTCTTGTTTTGAGTCTCTTGGTGAATTGGATGATTTTTCTCTTCCACAGGTAGAAGGAAAAAACAACACATATTGGCCTCTATTGATTTTCCGCTGTCAGGGTCCTCAGTAGCATATGAAAGATATAGGAAACAAAACCAATCGGTATTACTAAAGGGAAGAAAGAAATCAACCAAACATAAATTTCCTTCCTTTTGGTTTATAAGTTTAGAGGCTTTATAAAAAAGAAAAGACTGTATAGTAACTTCACTGATGTTGTTTTATGGGATTTATTTTATTTAATTTAGAATTCAATGAGCAGTAGAGCAGAGTGAGGTTTTACCTTTCCTTAACATTTTCACAGCAGGATGTCGGGAAAGTCCTGGACATTCAGTCTCTTTATTTATTCATAAGGGAGTTAGGTTTGAGCAAAAGGAGGAGGACATGTAAAAACAGAAACAGAAACAAATGGGCACTGTGGAGAGCTTTACTTAGAAACCGATCCACGTGGATCCAAGATGCTGTTTCTGGCTCCTTCCTGTCATCACCCGGATGAGAAATTTTACTAACAAGATTTAACACATTTCTCACATCCACTTGTGAGTAAACATGTGTGAGGGATGGGGACACAATTTGTGACCATTTGTTTGCAGCTATCAGGTGAAATATGGCCCCCATATTAGTCTTATCTCCAGTCAGCGATCCATAACTGTCAGGTGTCTTTGGGAAGCCTGTTCCAGCTTTGGTTATTATTGGGAGTTTTGGATTCCTTGTGTGTAAGATGTGATTGACAGTATAGAAAAAGGAAATCTGGCAGCTTTTAAAATAAACAGATTATGAAAAATGAGCCCTCCTGCCTCAGAACCAACTGAGAGCCGATAGAGATCGTACTTGACCCTGTCGCGGTCACTCCCTTGTTTTTTATCTAAGGACTGTTAGCAAATTACTTCCTGCCAAAGCTATGACAAATCTGAGCTGAAATGTTTACAAAAGGAAATGCTGCTGTGATTTTTGGAGATGGAAAGTCACAGATTTGTGTGTGCAGACGCTGCCAGTTTGTTCTGGCCTTCTGTGACGGCTCCTCCCACAAATCTGACCCCCGGCTTCCTGAAACTCAAACGCTATCAACAACTATGTGCTGTGGACTTTTGTTCGTCACACTTTGATCTTCAAAACAGCTGCATAAAAACAAGAATCCAGACCAACGGTTAACTGGATTCTTCCTCTGACCATCCTCCACCTCCCCACTGACTCTCATGACAATTAGCTTAATAGCCGGTGCTGACAGAGAGACAAACTGCATCGCTTACGTTCCACCACCTCAGCTCTCATCCATACTCTGTTTCTAAGTAGTAGATGGCCACATTGCTGGCCTAAGACCCCTACTCGTATTTAATGTGGCCTGCAGCCCTTGGCATTTCCTGCAAAGTTGGCAACAAGCACCCATTTCAATAATGGATACCAGATGAAGGGTGTGTGCAGAGGTGTGTGCATGAGCCGTATGCTTATGTGTGAGATTCAGCTGGAAAACCCTAGATGGAAATCGTACCTCGATACACACAAAGCTTCTCCAACACAAACGTCAACTTCTCTCTGTTTTTTCTCCCATTTTTTGTATGTGCTGCTGCCTGCACAACAGCATGAATCAGGGGGACGAATCCGGCTCCAGCCAGAGGTCTTCTATTTTTAGGCAGGGGCGATCTCCAAGATGAGAAGTTCATCCAATGTAAACATATTCTGGTACATTGAGCACTTGTTTAGACATTCTTAAGATTTTTTTTTTGTAGAACATAAACTCCCCAGACTCCACCCACCCATGCTTCTACATGTATATGCACACATACCCTAAAATGGGGAGTTGACTCCACCTAAAGAATAATATTTCATCCAGGGATTCTCATGAGTTTTAAAAGAAAGGTTTACACTTTTAAAGGAGCCTCTGTCATGTTCTTTGATGTGGAAAGCAACACACATGGGATGTAGAACAGCATCAGCAATATACAGAAACTAAAAATGTTCCCTTTGATTCTTACCTTGACTTCACATTTCTTGTGGCAAGCTATCCGGCACACTGGAGAAAACAGGAAAAAAAAGAAACAAGAGAAAATACAATTAACTTCACAGTTGATAAAAATCCCCGCAACATCACGGCAAAATCCAGATTGTATGAATCGTGACCCTGGGTATTTGTCAAGGAGGCATGAAAAGGTCCACTCAAATCCCACAGAGTTTGTTCTGTGGTCAAAGTCAAATATCTGACTTTGGCTAATACTGCCCAGTGTCAGCTGTGTGCTCTCGGGACTCTGGCTCACTCTCAAAGGCTTAATTCATTACTCTAAAAGGAAGACACACCGAAAGAGCTCGGATGTCTGAGTCACTACTTTAATTAACTTCAACAAAGAGTAAAATCAGCAGGGTGGTCTTTCTTTTTCTGCTGAAATCTCTCCGATTAATAAAAATCTATACAATCAAACAGATTTTATAGTCTCCACACAATAAACTGTTTTATAGTTTAATGTCGGAGAGAAGCTTATAAAGTTAAATATAGACAGATTTTAACTGCAAAACGTAAAGAAAATATTGCATAAACTACATATTTTTCTTTTCTAGAATATTTCCAGATACGTCACCTTTTCCATAATGTGGAGAAATACCACCCGCCTTGTAAAAGATGGATACATGTTGGACTGTTGCTTCCAGTTTGTGGTTTTTCATTTCATGTCACTCATTTTGTGCAATACTCTTAAGCATAAATCATGGACATTTTTTTTTTATCTCAAGTGTTTTCAAAATCTGAGCCAAGTTTTCTTCTTCCATTTTATTTGACTGGGAAGTCGGTGGCTGTCTCCTGTAAAAGTGTCTTTTTGAAAGATACTAACCCCACATTCCCTCATACCTCCTTTTACAGGTGCTAGGAACTATGAACTTTGAGGAACTGGTTTGATTTTCCACAGCCAGAGAGCCACCACAGAGCGCAACTTTAAAACCTCTCTTCCAACATATGATTTGGACCTCCTCGTGGTGTATTATGAATATCTGGAGTCAACCACAGTTCAGGGACACGTGTTTTTGTCTCCAAATGGTACCAGTATAGTTTATAAAAGTTGTAGTCTGTAGCTGTTGGGCTGCTGATACTGGGGCTAGTCTGTACTGGCCTGATTTGGGTCCTCTTTACAAAAAAAGTCAGAAATATGTCCCTTTCACTCCATTCTTATATCTTCCTGTACAAAATCTGACTGGTAACAGGATCTACTTCTCCTCATTTTCGTGCTGTAGCTCCTTTAAAATCAACTAGCCTCCTGTGTAAATTAAACCAGATCACCACAAGGTAACGTGGATACTGAGGTACTCTTTGAGCATCTTATAGTCTATTTTACACTCCAATATGAAAATCTTGATTTACTGAGTTGATGTGTAGTCCCCAAATACACTCACTGAAAACTAAATATTCATGGTTTCCCCACATTTTCTTAAAACTTAACTAGTGTTAGCATAGGCTATAACTAGATTAGTATAGCTACGTAGCTTCAGGTTAGCATGAAGCTACGTAGCAGTGCTAATCAGGCCATAACATTAGTAGTTGTACTTGCACAGGGACAAAGTATCTTCTAGAAATGTGCAGCCAAATATTTTTAAAGGATGACTGATTAGGAAACCACTTCAAAAGTTGCTTCAAACTGGTGTAATGACACTAATGATCCATGCAGGTCTGGAAAAACATTTCTGTTCTCCTCCAGTGACCTGTCACCTGAGGTGGCACCTGGGGTGTCCAACCAGATTTCAGGGGCGGCCTCCCCTTTAGCTCCAATCCTGGCCTGAAATGCTGTCAGTTTTTACCATTTAACAGTTTTTGTCTTATTAAACCTGGACAGATGAGGCTAGGTAAATAATGTAACTGGGGTACTGACTAACGCAACATTATGCTAATTCTATGCCCGTCTGTTGAACATAGTAATATTCACCAAGGTCATTGACTTAGTTTAACATAGTATTGTGTTAATGTTTATCAGATGACAAGAATATATTTATTGTAGCAGGCATTAAAGGAGAAATTTGTAGGCTTTGGTGACATTTTGATATTCATTTGTTTAAACTTTTCTTATATATCTGTTCTTTATTTTTGTTAATTTCCCTCACAGGATTAATAGATCTATCTGTCCATCCATCCATCCGTCCATCCATCCATTCGTCCATCCATCCATCCATCCATCCATCCATCCATCCATCCATCCATCCATCCATCCATCCATCCATGTTATTGATAAGAAAAGACACGTCCTCCCAAATACAGGGAATAAAGTTTGCAGAATTCTTCCTGCATACTAATCAAAGTTCAAAGAATTCCATCAAAAACAGCCAACTTTGGACTGAAGTGGGAAAAGTTTCATTAAAATCTTATGAAACAAAATCAAAGAACTTGTTTGAATGATTTCAACTCCTCTTTTGAAGCTTTTATTCTTCAGTCAAGCCCTCTCTGTGGACTCCCACTGGGTCTACAAATAAGGGTCAATAGGGGGTAACACCTGGACCGGCAGCTCATAAATTGTCAGATCCTCTCGAAGGACTGAGAACCAAAACACAGCTCGGTGTGCCGAGGTGTAGGATTTCCAAATAAAGGAGAAGGCTGTATGCTTTTCCTGGAAGGCTCTACACCTTATGTAATGAATTATTCTTCCTGTCTCGAGGCACATTTTTCAAAGTATTTGTAATATCTATCATGATTAGTTGATAAGTAATTGATATGAGTGTGGATGTTGGCCAGTCTTTACATTGTGTGAGATTGAAGATTATGTCTGTTATTTCAGCAGTCCTGTCTTCTTCTGAACCCATTACCGTCTGTGTTTGATACAGTACGCTTCTTAAGAACTACTGATGGGTCGAGTAAATTCATACTTCAATTCCACTTCCAAGGCCAGCTGTGGTCACACATGTCACTTACCACCACTTGTGTTCTTTGGACACAAAATGCAGCAGTTTCTCATTAAAGGTTATGAAAAACTGTAAAAATATCAAATGGGCTACCAAGGGGTTAACAACCTACAGCATGTCTCTATATTACATGAAACTACCATGTATGCTCACAAATGGTAATAAATTACATTTCCAAGGCTCTAAATGTGTTATATGTCTACATTTTCCTGTGTTAATTATCGCATGATTGTATTTTGTATCATTTGAAACTGGCACAAATGTAATATTCTATTCAGAAGCACTCATAGGGAGTTATGATACAGTAGAGACACAGTTCAAGTCCCACCTGACTCAATATTATCACCACATTTTTAGATTTTTCGACTATGCTGTGAATCATGGTTGGTGAGTGTTTGGGATAAACTTAAAAACCTTGGTTAAATTTAAATTTTGATATAAATATGCATAAATTGTAAATGTGTTGCAAAAATATGAAAATATGTAAAAAGAAAAATAAACAATTAAATCAATATACTTTTTAAAATAAACTTTATAAGTTAATATAGAATCATTAATTATTAACAACAGTAATCATATACATGAAAATAAGTATTTAAAAAGAAAACTACTATAACATTATGATTTCCCACATGGCATTAATAATATATTAATAATCCCCGGCCATTTACATTAAATGGGGATTAAAATATATGGTTAAACATGAAAAGATACAGGATAACAGGTCACAAAAAATGAAAAACAATATATTAAAAAGAAAAGAAAATCTATCATGTTTATCTTGTGAGCTTGGGCAGGATGTATGGATGTACATAGAAGAGAAAATAAGAATTAAACTCTGTTTTAGTGGAGAACAAACAGTGTGTAGAAACTGAAACTAGAGACAGTGGGAAGCTTCTGTTTTAAAGTCCAATGTATAATTACATCACGGGGCACTTAGTTTCTATTTAAGCTCTAGCAGAACTATATTTGCTCCTGGGGGGTGACATGTGAAAGCCTTTTTAACTTCTTAATTAGAGGCCTTCAAATGTGGGTGGCACCATGAAATACTACCAAGATACACAGAAAGTGAGTTCCCAGGGTCAGACTGAACATGACACATAAAGTCGGTCACAGGATTCAGATCAACTCCACAAGAGGAGGAAAATACTGAAACACCAGAAGGATTTTCTCAACCTGAGGAAGAGCTTGTAGACATTCAGCTATAGTGAATATTTTCATAATCAAGTAAAATAAAGACTAGGACTTTCTGCTTCTCTACACACTCACCGGCCACTTCATTATGTCCACGTGTTCAATTGCTTCTTAACACAAATATCTAATCAGCCAATCACATGGCAGCAACTCAATACATCTAGTCATGTAGACGTGGTGAAGACGACTTGCTGAAGTTAAAACTGAGCATCAGAATGAGGAAGAAAGAGAATTTAAGCTACATTGAACGTGGCATGGTTGTTGGTCTGTGTATTTCAGAAACTGCTGATCTACTGGGATTTCCACACACAACCATCTCTAGGGTTTACAGAGAATGGTCTGAAGAAGAGAAAATATCTAATGAGCAGCAGTTGTCTGGACCAAAATGTCTTGTTGATGTCAGAGGTCAGAGGAGAATGGGCAGACTGGTTGGAGATG
>JBBBVU010000013.1:28344077-28357826 GCA_037177055.1 Atherinosoma microstoma
CAGGACTGTAGAGCTGCTAGAATCCTGCATCAGACCAGAATGGGACAACATTCCTCTCCTAAAACTCCAGCAACTGGGCTCCTTACTTCCCAGATGTTTACAGACAGATGTTAAAAGAAGAGGGGATGCTACACAATGCTAAACATCACCCTGGAACTACTTTCTACAGACATGTTGCTGCCATCAGATTCATAATGAGTTAATATTTTTCATGAAATGGTAAAATGTCTCAGTTTCATCATATGGTTGTTTATGTTCTACTGGGAATAAAAAATGTTGATGAGAATTATTTATATTTAACATAGCGACCCAACTTTATTTAGATTTGGGGTTGTATTTAGGACAACAGTTCACCACAAGAAAAACAGCTTCCAAATCCTGCCTACTCGATGTTGGTGGGAGCTAAATTAAACTAATTCATTGAGAGTTTTTTCTTCTAAAACACTGTCCTACATGGAATCACGAGAGAGCCACTACTCTTCTTCTATCTGCTATTTGACCCTGGCACTCCATTTTTCTAGATGCATCTTGTAGTTTTGGCCGAATTAATCATAAGACAAAGAAAGATAAAACCTAGCAGAGCAAACATCTGTTGTGTGTGCAGGAGTGTCCTGTTCGTTTTATGCTGTCATCATAAATCTGTCAAAACCTCACAAACACACACAGAGACACAGTGCATTTGGCCATACAAATGAACAAACCCAGAAACAACTGGGGAATGGGGAATTATACTGAAGTAAATTAAATCAGCATCCAGCTCAGAGCAGTCTGGTCATGATGGTTTACTTCTCCTATAAATCACTTCTTACAGACGGTGGTCCCAGGTGCCGTCCTGCAGCAGTTTATGAGAACACTTAACCGACTGTCTGCACACACAACTGAAGATCATTTCCCCATAACAAACCGACAGCAGGAGCCAAAACAAATCATTCAAAATCTGAATTATTTCTGGTAAATACGGGACAGCAAAACCTATTTTTAGAACAGACTCCCTTCAGAAAGGACCGTCGCTTATCAAATCGTCTGTAAACGTGACACTTTAATCATTCAGCTTCCCAAAAACATGAAAAGTTTGATATTAATTGAATAATTGGTTTTGAGATCGGTAACAAAGGAAAAGACAGAGGGACCATCAGAAATTCCTATTTCAGTCAGATAAAGATCGCTTGGAGCAACATCTGGACTCACCAGTTCAACTACAGAGTAAATCATTTATAGCTCATTTCTATCCATGAAAAGCATTCTACACAGTGGCAGTGGAGACTCAGAGCAGAGATGTACAAATAAAGAAAAAGATGTAATCTGTGCGCACAACTACATCTGGGGGGGGGGGGGCGCAAAAGAGGCTTTTTGTAACATGATTTCTTAGGGTTATAACTTGGGGTAACCCAGGTGTATTTTGCCTGTGCCTCATGTTTTATGCCTCATGGACATGCCTGTGTCCATCCTGTTTGCTGGTTTCTCTAAGTTTTGCCACTCGCGAGATTACGTGACGTTACCGCGAGATTACCTGCAGAGGTTCCGGTTGAACTGCTCATAGGTGTGCCATTACCATCAGGGTTACATGGGGTGGGCAGCTAATTTATATATATATATATATATACATATACTGTAAGACTCCTGATGTTAGCTTTTAGACCGTAAATGCTATATTGGTTTTAAGGGCCACGGTTAGGGTTAGACTCTGAGATGTGATGGTTAATGTTAGGATTAGGGGTCGGGGAATGCATTGTGTTAAAGGAGACTCCCCACAGTCAATACAAACCACACGTTTGTGTGTGTGTGAGATTGGTATAGGGTGATTATGGGTTGGGAAATAGGGTGTGTGTGGGTTAAAGGAGGGGGTTGATACTTAAATACATTTGAAGAATTACATGTTTATTTCAGTTTTGTTAGAAATAGATTTGTAAAAAACATTTATTATTGTCAGGCTGTTTCTTTTCTAACATTTGTAGAGGATCAGATTCTGGCTTTCGGTGGCTGAAAAGACAGACAAACTGGGATCACTGGTCCTTTTTCTAAACTACGTACTCAGTTTATAAATCTGCAAGTTACACATCCCCCATTGGTGTGCCAAACCACACATCCAGCCATTTCCGCAAGGTTTCATTTGATGTTATCTGTCTGAAAACAGACATTTCCACCACATCATGATGTGCTGAGATGGCCGAGGTCACACATTCTTACATTTTCTCTTTAACCTTTTTGCAGCACCAGATGGAAAAAAGGTTTGCTGCGTTGAAACGGTTAGAAAATGGTGACAATGTTGAAGTCTATTTCTGAATCTGTTACTTTCCTGCCATTGTTTGATGTTTCAAATAAAATTTCCATTGTACCCATGTGCAGTCCATCTGTGCAGGCATATTAAACAATAAAAACACAAAATGCTCAACACAAGGTTGGGCTCTAACGGGACATTTCATTGCAACAGACACCTTCAAATGTACATTTTCAAATGAAAATTTTCCACTTCCATCAACGATAAAGAAGTGTATACAAACCACCCGGCAGTCAAGCACAAAGCCTCTTCAATAAACACCATTAAGGAAATTGAGAAGCTGTTAACCTTTAGCCTCCCGGGAGCTTCTCCTGCCCCCTTCTGTCACTTAACTGACTAAACCCTGACACGAAGCTGACCTCAGGTAGCCTTGGATGACCTCTCATTTAGACCACTGATGGATGTTGTAACAGATATTGCTTTCATTGTCCCAGCGGTGTCATCAAACCCCGTTGCACATCTCAGCTAGAGCCAAGAAAATGCAAGTGATCAAAGAGTAAAGATTATCAGTCGACTTCCATCACCAGTTTCATTTTTTAAAGTGACCAGTAATGGATCAGATTTAAATGCTTTAATGAAACTTTACCATGCACAGATTGATTTTGAGTTTGAAGATGTGGCTCTGAAAGTTGTCCCATTACAAGAGTAACACAAACCTAACACTCTTTTAACTGGAGATTATAACCAACTACTTGTTCAATATTTATCAAAATTCATTCAAAGCAATAATTAATCAAAGGATCGAATACAGGTTTTTATATTGAAGAATCTGGCTGCAGCTGCTTTTCATCACCACACCAACAGGAGCAGTGAAGTGAATTACTCTATGAGGGTAGACCAGTCATGACCAGCCACTACTGGCAGAGAAACTTTGAGACATGTTGGTGCTAAATGTAAACTACGGGTTATATCTTAACAAAAGGTTGAAAGCAGTTTTACAATAAACTGGAAATAAAATTATTACTCCAGTAACTGAAGCATTTCTAATCAACATCAGCAGACTGGAACATTAGTTTATATAAGAAGTGTAAGATTCAGGGTAATACCTGCACACACCGGACACTTTATCAGGTCCACCTTGCTAGTACCGGGTTGGACCCCTGTTTTCCCCCAGAACGGCCTTCATTCTTGGTGTCATAGATCCAACAAGGTGTTAGAAACATTCCTCAGAGGTTCTGTTCCATATTGACATGATAGCATCACACAGTTGCTGCACATCCATGATGAGAATCTCCCGTTCCACCACATCCCAAAGGTGCTCTGTTGAATTGAGATGTGGTGACTGTGGAGGCCGTTGGAGTACAGTGAACTCATCGTCATGTTCAAGAAACCAGTTGGAGATGATTTGAGTGACATGGTGCATTATCCTGCTGGAAGTAGCCATCAGAAAATGCTACACTGTGCTCACAAAGGGATGGACATGGTCAGCAACAATACTCAGGTAGGCTGGGGTGGTTAAACCATGTCATATTGGTACTAAGGGGCCCAAAGTGTGCCAAGAAAATATCCACCACACCATTACACCAGCAGCAGCCTGAATCATTGATCCACGTCAGGATGGATCCATGCTTTCATGATGTTTCCACCAAATTCTGACCCTACCATCAGTTTCTTGTTCTTAGCTGACAGGAGTGGCTCCAGGTGTAGGCTCCTGCTGCTGTAGCCCATCTGCTTCAAGAGTTATTATCCTGTTGGTAGTAGCCATCAACATCATTTTGGTGCAGACAACTGCTGCTCACTAGATATTTTCTCTTTTTTAGAACATTCTCGGTAAAGCCTAGAGGGGTTTTGTGTGAAAATCCCAGTAGAGGGGTTAGGGTGCTAAATGCACTGAGTTGCTGGCATGTGATTGGCTGAGTATATATTTGTGTTAACAATCAATTGAACATGTGTTATAAAGTTAATGTATATGATCTTTCTTTTATCTTTTTTACAGTATTGTACTGAGTAACATATAGTGTGTCAAGGTTGAGCTCTGCTCTACTTGTCAGGTTTTAGGAGCTCCACTCCAGTTCGAGAAACTGGTGATTTAGGGAAGTGTGACAGCTGGTTGTTAAAATAGTTTGTACATGTAATGAACACCTCAAGTTTCAAGTCTGTTATACATCTCTGTTAAAGGTAGTGAGCAGAGCCTGTCTGTCTGTCACTGCAGCAGGGTGAGAGGTTAAACCACCAGATGTCAGCAGAAACAAGATTACGCTGTGACTGGATTAAAGTCACTGCCAGGCCGAGACCGACGGTGATTACTGGATCTCACTTACCTCGGCAGATGAGTCCGTCTTGGACGATGCTCTGTTTACACACACTGCAGTGCTTGGCCTTCTTGAAAGTCTTCACCCGGAATGTATGGGAATGAAGAACCTCCAACTCCTCTGGCTGCAGGAGGGGAAACATCAAAAGACAAAGATTAAATATTTCTGTTAAACTGCTGTGCACTTTAATAAAATATGTCCCAGACCTGTTTTCTTTTTCTTTTTTTCTATTAGGCCATATGGAAACGTAGTAAATCCCATGCATTGAGGACAAATCATAAGCACTTTCAATGCATACATCTTTGAAAAAAGCCTCTTTAATACAGAGACACAGCTTAATATCTCTCTACATTGCACATCTCTATGTTGCCATGGACACTTTAACTCTTTGACATCAAGGTCTTACAACGTTCATCATAATGTGCACGGTCAAGATCGTGGCTGATGGTAGGAAGGGCAACACAGAAGCTTTAGTCTTCATCAGTACTGCCATGCTTGAGACTTCAGAGTTCAAGATCCATCCATCACCAAGCTTCCCAGTGTTCCCACTTCTCTGACTGGTTCTCACTGGTGCAAAGGTTGGGTCAGTAACACAGTAGGGGCTTGAATTTATTGATGTAATTAGGTTTACATTAAGAGCTGTCACAACACACAATTATTAAACAAAAAGGATTCACTATAATGATATTATCGAAATACCGTTATTGCAATATTGCAAAAAAATATTGTGACTACTTTTTGTGTCTCTTTTGGTAATTAAATGTCGATCATATTTGGTGGCTAGAAACTAAAAATAACATACAAAAATAATTCTTTCAATGAGATTTTGATTTTATTTGTTGATATCAAACCTCAGTATTATCATGTGTTTCATGATTATTAGCAACTCTGATGTATCACAAAACTCTTACTTGCAGGAGTAGCTATGGTGAGACCCAATCGATGCTCGCCACGCCTGTTTAACAACATGATGTTTTTCTTTTACCGTTGACCATCTTCCACCCCATCCCCTCTCAGTATGCTTCCTGCCTGCTCTGTTTCTTGGCTTTAAGCAATGTTGGAGAGCAAACACTAGAAATCTGATTTTAGAAGTATAACTGTTTCCTGCATGATGTTTTCATAACATCACCCCAAAGGTCCAACCACAAGGAGAAGTTGCGTCATATATGTGCTGTTTACTCAGCTGGTCCTAATTTTTGCTTTGAGGGTTCAGCTCAGTGGGAATAATGGCCTACCCCATTTAATCTATACAAGCTTAACAAATGTTTAGATTCAAGTGATTAAACTGGAAAGGGTTAGGGACAGAGTTAGCTCATTAACCCTGATGGCATTCGTTAACCAATTAACGAAACATTATCATGTTATCTGGCGACATATGATACTTGTGACATCACCTGTAGGGTCGTGGCCTATGCACTCTGCGTTAGACAGAAAGGTTTTAAGCAGATAAGAAGAATGTTTGATAAAATAAATCAAAGGATGAACAGACTTCAGTGAGATTTATGGCAACAAAAGACTGTACTGCCCATCTGTGTTGCACTGCAGAATGAAGGATTATGGGTATTCAACTGACACAGATGGGTTTGCAATTATTCTTCTAAAATGCTAGTGTTGGTTGGAATGACCAAAATTATATATCATAGTTTTTTTTTCCAAATGACACCCATTTCACGTATTTGACAGTATTTTTCCCCTGCATGACTGGGTGTGGGAGCCAGATTTGCCACTGACTACGTCTCAGATCGGTGGAGCTGAACCACTGGAGCAGAAGCAGTGCGTGCTGCGGGATTTCCTCCCGCTAAAGCGAGTGCTTGCAAGATTCAGCCTCCAGAATGCCAAAAGACCTGCGAAAAGTCGTCTGTCCGACGCAAAAGTCCATCCAGTAACACGGTGAGCTCTCCGTCACCTCTGTGCTTCTCTGCTAAAAAGCTGCAGGTAGCATCAAAGATTTCACACACGCTGGCGGACAGATGTCTTACTCTGTCTGATTTTCTAGAGCTAAATCCAACTCGCCTCACTCCAACATATTCTTTCAATCTGAACTTTATTGAAACAATTTTCAGTACGCGGAGCTGCGTTTTAATTTGTGAATCATTAAGAAAAAACCCTGCTGAGTTGTAGTGAACCATTTACAACAGTGAATCATGATGTTGTTTGAATAGAAACAGATGGATGTTGCTTAAATATATTGGTTATAAATTAGCCTATGTGTTGAAAATGAAAAATAAATCTGTTATTCCCATATAAACACACACAAAAGTACCGAAAATTGGTACCATTAGGTATCGGTATCAATTCCCAGGTACCGGGAAACGGTACCGTATCGGTTTAAATGTGAATGGTAGCCATCCATATATACAACAATATTTTAAAGCATACATCCTTAGTCAAAAATAAATAAACTACTTAGAAGGCCACACCTTGAGCATCCAATGAATTTTCATTGTGGTTTAGTGAGATCAGTGAGCTACTGTAGAGGAGTAGGTCATGTCCATCCTGGCAACCTGAATTTTTCCTGCATCATTTCATTCATAAAATATGTCTGAGAAAAACACCACAGTGAAGATGATGATTTGTCCCTATTGAGGCAATATGTTGATAGTTGTTTAACTTTGGTTTAATCAAAGGACAGGACAGAACTCAGCTACAGTGAGTTAATGAAAGCATAAAGCCAAATGTGGTTTCACCACAGGGGCAGGTGGGGAACCACAGCATTTTGGTAGTTGCATGAAGGGGGCCCTCAAGGAAAATAGGTTGGGAACCACTGCTTTGAAGCATATTTGTGTCTAAAATGTTGCAGTAAATTGCTTGTGTTGCCTCCTCTGAAAACAACTTAAGCTCAACAGCATTTACAATAACTTGTTGTCCTTGTCTGATCTTTTAAAACCAAAATATCTCTGGGAAAGAGATGTGACTCTTTCTGTTTGGGATCATGTTCAACTTCAACGTCTGCTACAGCTTCACTTTCTCAACTTTCTCCCTCCATTTTCACCGATCAACATCTCCACTGATACAGCTGCTCTGCTGCATTCATGTGAGTGAAAATTCCCCATTCGAACAGTTTTTTAGGCCTTAACCCAACAGCATCAACCCGAGACAGAACAGCCCACACCTCAGGTTGCTCCGTATATTTGAGACTTCCCCCAAAGAGGCAGAAAATGCCAAAACATGTTGATATTTGTTTGCACAGTATTTCACAAATGATGCAGACTCAAGCAACATCTATCCCATGAGACCCTTTCACTGAACCTTGACAGTTGAACAAGAGGCCTTGGATTTATTGTCAAAATTGACAGGACAGTAACAGAAACAGCCTTTTCACACTAAAAATATTTTGTAATATTTACTTAATATAGACTATATAAAATATTCAGTATGTAATTGCTTTTATCTGCCTTTCTACTGATCTTAAACATGCTAATACATTTCTAATAATGACCAAATGCACAAAATAAGATTGAGTTAAAGGTTTCAATGTGTTTCTGTTAATGTCTATGTGTGTGTGTGTGTGTGTGTGCATGTGTGTGTGTGTGTGTGTAAATACCTCAAATGTACATATGTTTAGTACAGAGATGAAAGAGAGAAAATGGATGCATTTTCAAGGCAGGAAGGACTCATGGGCATGGCGTGCAGCCATAAGGCTTCCATTAAGTGTATGTGCATGCTGGACAGGGCTAGAAGAGGCCATATGGTTGGCATTTTAGGAGCTTTACAAAGGAATTTCATATGGAAGGACCAATAGTATGATCAGGCTTGGTAAGAAAGATCGAGCAGTTCCCTTTGAGGAGGAATTCCCAGAGTACTGACCACAGTAACCTTATAACCACTAATGAACCCCCTCTTTTTTCCCTCCACAATCCTAGAAGGTAACGTGTTGGAAAAGCAGCTTTGGGTGCGCAATCACAGCGTAGAACTAACAATTAAATCATAAACAAGGCTGAGCATCTGCTCACGTCATAATTTCTTTCTCATTTTCTCTCTGTTCTCTTCAGCTATTAGCAGAAGGAACTGAGTTAGCAAACAGAAAGTCTTTTGTCGTGAAATTTCATTTCCAAGCAATTCAGAATTCAGTTCATATTATAAGATGAGGAGGATAGCACATTTTACAGCGGGACTACCACCCAGCCGGTCACATCAAGTCTAAAAACAGTGATCCCTGCTAAAGTATCATGACTGAACACAATTCCTCATATGAAGTTTAGATGCAGCTTTTTCAGCTGCTTTAAGGCAAAGCTCTGCTACTTTCTCTTTTCTAACATTTTAAACTCTGCTTATGGTGTTAAACTATGTTAGCATGCCCACTTATGCCAATTAGAACTTATCCTCACTCTAAATGAGGCTGAATCTTTTGAAGCCTTAGCAGTGAGGTTCTACAGCATAGCCTACGGTTTTCTCAACTCATGGTGTCATTTAAAAGTGAAGAGACTCTAACATATTTCTGTTTTCCCTGTTGTTTATCGAGCTCCATGTGACAGTTCAGTGTTTGTTTTTTGGAGCCACATGGCAACAGCAGGCCTGCCCATCCTTCATTCCATCTCCCTGCTACGCCTTACTACGGCATAACGGGATTAGCTTAATCTAGTTAGGCTAAAATAATGGGCATGGCTGTGCGGGACGCGCCATGTTGGCAATAAGAGCTTTTCTTAGGAGGAGTGGAGGTCCCTGCCTGGCATCTATACATAGTGTTATCCAAGGTGCCACAATACCAAAGCCTCGGCGGGCATCTGCTGGGATCGGAATCTGGATATGGATTTGGAGGGCTGGAAAGGGGTGATAAGTGGGTTTAGTGGTATCATTCTGTATTCTGTTAAAATGAGGAGACTTGATGGAAACGGATATTTCTGGAATGAGGAAATGCACAGACTCCCTTGCTTTCACTACCCAACTGGTTAGAAATCAGCCGTCATAAAAAAAAAAAAAAGTCAACATAATAAAGCGTCACAGGCGTTACACTAACAAATACTGCATACTTTTTGGTTGTACTTGTTTTGTTTGGGGTTTATTTCACTTTTGGTCCAATGATTTATGCAAAACACATTTTTCAGATTCCAAATTAAATTACCTCTGCAACATGGGGTGCAACATTTTAATCCGCCCATGTTGCCATAGCAGTAAGCTATTGTTTCCATAACTCCCCCAGTCCCTGAAAACTCTGAAAAAAGTTTGATTGTGTGATGAAATATGAAATTAACAACAAATATCCTGTCACATAAAAATAAAAATGAACCTGGTATCTATGAAGTGAAGCCACGATGGCACGAGAAGGGCATTTCTGTTTGTTTTACAGATTAACAAAAAGCTAGCCCATATCCACAAATACTGAGAGGAAAGTTAAATATGACGGTTTTAAAAGATGTTAGTAATTTTGGTTGAAAAAGAAGTCACAAAATATGAAGATGCTGAGAGGTTTCTTCCTTTGTCTCCTCAGTTCTGCTGCATGTGAGAGAATGAACAAACCTAACAATCAGAGACAACTCTTCCTAAACAAAAAGAAAGATTTAAGGTATGAGAAGTTGACATCAGCATCCTACAAACTAGTAACTCTCATTTTAGACTTTGACTGTGAAATAATAATCCATCACAGATAGAAGCTGAGACAGAATTTCTATCATGTTTTAGCAATATTATCTAATTTCATACCAAGAAATTTTAAATTAAGCTTTAAGTTACACGTCTTTTTTTATAATGTAAATAATGTTTTGTGGAAACCTGCGTTTGAAATCATTTTAATGTATTTATGGGATAAAGGTGTAGAAATTTTGACGAACCGCCTCAGAAACTCTTCTTACCCCTGGGCGATTAGGCTTCTGGTATACCTAACCCCAATCTGCACTTCCATGGTGCAGAATGGGGCGTTTTTGTTTGTAATAGATTTTCATTCGTTAATGTTTGTGCAATTATTTGGTTCTTTTTTTTAAAATTTGTTTTCATATTTTATGTTTTTTAATGGCACTGTGGGAGAAAAACCATCAATCTCATTGTGACAACTGTCGCAATGACAATAAAGATATTCTACTGTATGAGTACTGGTGTTACTAAAAACTGACACAAGGGACATTTTTATATAGTCTTTAGGAGGCAGTAAGGGGTTTTTGTGGTCCTGATAAAGTTAAGGGATTGTTTTTTTGTAAGTTTCTTTAATGTTAATTATTTAGCTTGTACACAAACTGCAGTTCTTCAGGACAGAATTTTTTCAACAGTTTTTCTTTTGACTTTTTCTGTTTTCTTGTCTGAACGAACATTGTGCAGGTGACGAGATTTCACTAATGCAGCTGTAACAACAAACACGATCGTTTGTGGTGGTTATTGTAGAAGGGAGGATTATGTATCCGAATACTTTATGGAGTTACTAATGGGATGTAGACGCCAGAGTCCCATGACACTGATAATAGATAGTGATTCACTCAGTGCAGCTGCTGCTAATGTACATCTCCAGCGAATTCAGGCGGAGGGAACACCAGTGGCGACATTGATGGAGCACTGAGATGCAGCATGACAGAAACGGGAACCCGACACCGTAAATCTTCTTGTCTAAATCAGTTTATCTTTAATGCCTTCATGTACCCTCTTTCTCTTGTTGCAACACTATCAATATGAAGCATAGTGATGCTATCTTTAACAATTAATAGCTGGCAGTCAACCAGTTGAACCTTGGGTATCCGGTTCCTTTTTTTTTTTTTTTATTCTGTTTATTTATTTGCTCCCATCTAGTATTGCATCGATAAACATTCATTCATTTTCTGTACCGCTTAATCCAATTCAGGGTCGCGGGTGGGCTGGAGCCTATCCCAGCTCACCTGCTCTCCATCATGCTATATCACTGCTGAGTTCATTTTTTCTAGCTATGGAAAAAAAGAAACTAAAGCAGGTGTTAATCTTACACATATACATGTATTTTTCAGAAAGCTACTTCATCTCACACACACACGCCTCTAAATGTTTCTGTTAAACAGGCGCAATGTTTCCGTCAAAGTGTCTATTCATCTGCCTTCTTGACAAATCCTGGGCCTTTATCCCACTCTCCCAGCCTCGACCCATTCACATACCAATACTTAACCAGTCACACTACTGGGAAGGTGGGGTGAGGGGACTTGGACATCCACTGGTATGTCACTTCAGTTATATCCACTTTTTTGCTTTCTAATTTCTCTGAGTAGATTACGTAACTTGAGGTATGAGGGAAATTTTGTGCGTGAGGAAAACTAAAGCTGAAATTCAGTTTACTTTCAGAGTTTAATTCCCAGTATCACTGGAAAGACTAGTGGTCCCACATGAGTTTTCTGACAAAGCCAAACAAAAGAAGAATCTACTCAACAGTCTTTTCTATTTTAGTCCTCTTGGCCTCAGTAGAAATCTCTGCTGCTGTCATTTAACCTCAAAATACTATGTCAATACAGGGCAGTATAGTAGGACGCTCCCTTTTGTGTGCCCTTAATTGTTTCCGATCATTAGCAATGCATCTGCTACTCTCACAGATTGTTTATTGTTTGGGTGTATGGAGGCGGGGGCGGCTGGAGTACACGGGGAGTCAATTGGGGAGCCATGGGGGTGGAGAGCAAAGGACTGCAGAATTAATGATATACAACCTGCACGGATTATTTTCTGTCTCTACGTGTTGCTGGACCTGACAAACAGCCTCTGTCCTTCACATTCGTGTCACACTTCTGACTCTAAAACAGGCCACAAAGGAAGGAAATGGTTTCAGACAGGCAACGGGGACCCCGAAAGCTGGGGTCAGGGTGTACACATACCCCCCTCAGATCAGGCACTGCAGCTCCTGGGAACAGACTCCTGTTCCCTTAGAGACGCACGCATAATCTCCTGCCCGGCACTCATTAGCACACATGGGCAAAACAGCCACTCTTGTGCATAAAAATGTGCAAATGCATACACACACGCTGATGAGCACACTCTTAAACTGTGCACACACATTATCACACAGCACACACACACACACAGTCTCATGTATGCAGCCATGTCCAACAATCCCTCCTAGATCCCACCCTACTTTTAAGCTTTTCCCAGGCCTGAAAGAAAAGAAAAGTCTCTAATGAGCATCTTTACTCCATCTTTATTTTTCTGGTAAGTCTCTATGTTTGTAAAAATGAAGGCTAAATATTTAATCAGTGTTCTGATCAGATTGTTGTTTATACGTTTGTCCTAGACTTTTCGGTAATGTTGCTAAACAAGAATTCTGGGAATGAATCGCCTTCATTCGCTTTGAACCATTATATTAAAACTTACAAGAAACAAAAAGGGGTTTGGGCAGGTTATCAGATACAGACGTACACAGCAGCAACCTTAACTGGTTGACCTAAACCACCTGATTGTTCCATGTATTGCTACTGTGCTAAACGTGCTGCTAATGCTACAAGTTGTTCTGTAGAAACATGATTAGTGGAAGATTCTCTGATTCTCTCCAAGCTGTCTGGATAAAGACCTCAGATGGCAGGATGTAAACTATATTATTGTGGGAATTAATGTGTTTTCTTTACATCTTGAGAGCAGTAGATGAGACTCCATGTTTTACTGATATGAGTACTGCATGTTTCTGAACGTATCTGTAATGGTGAGGGCTGGAAGGAAAGCAACATACAGGTCAGCAGAAAAGAGAACGAAGCAGCACAAACGGCTGCTCACTTGCATGCAGGCAGTAAATGCTCCTAAACATTTGCTACATCATTCATTCATAATCACACCAACTGAGCTTTAAAAGGCTTTACAAGGTAGGTACAAAACAATGTCAAAAACAAAGTCACGGCACCGCTGCCACCACCATGATGTCATCAAACTCCTCGTGCTCTTTCACGTGATGGCAACCCAAAAGCTCTATTAGGTTTTCTGGTGTTAAATGTGGCGGCATTCTGGAAACTTCCACCCTGCATATCAGGTATGTTGCTGTTTTGCTGGCTGGATTTTCTAATGAGTAATAACATCAAACTGCTGACATAACGCTAATGCTAAATGTCAGCAACAGAGTGGCTCACATGCAGCTGCTTCTCCACCTACCAACTCAAAACAATTGTCACACGGGGTCCTTTTCGATACCAGCAGGGAGACCACTGTTGAAAGAAGGAGACAACTTGCTCAGAGTTTCGACTGGAGTTCTTCAGTTCTATTGTGGTTCTTTTCTTTCCTTTCCGTCCCAGTCAGCAATCTCTTCAGGCACCTCCAGGTCAGCAATCTCTCCAGGCACCTCCAGCAGTCAGATCCGTTCCT
>JBBBVU010000013.1:28359927-28370199 GCA_037177055.1 Atherinosoma microstoma
ACCATATAAAAACAAGATTAAAACACTGTAAAAGAAGATGGGCAAATCAGCTTAAAAAGTCAGTCGTAATGTTGACACAATCGTTGTGCAAGATTACGTAACTTCTTGTATATCTGTGTGGTGAATTATGATTCTGTTTCCGTGGTATTGGATGGTGTTTAGACAGGAATACTCAACAATCCCAATCCTCTTAGTTTTGACAGGATCTGCGAGTATTTCCGATGCCGATATTGGTATCGGCCCAATTCTAGTTGCAACTCAAAAACACAGATTATCTTGTCCAGACATAAATAACACAACCAGATTGTCCAAAAAAAATCACCCTGGAAGGTGTTTTCTTAATAGTTTGTTTTCAGTGCCCAGAAATGTTTACATGTGGATGAAAGATGCAAACACATTGGCTTTGTCAAAATAATTGGTCCACTAAACTATTTAGTTGCTAAATGCTCCACTATGGTGTTCAGCAGCTATTAACCAACCTACTGGGAAGGTACCACAGAGTGGCTTTATCAGGGTTTTGGTTTTTCTTTCAGGACAGAGAAAATAACCAAGTTTAACCTCCTCTGACCTGGTTTCAACATATGTGGATGTCACATTTCTATTTGTCTGCATCATGATACTGAATCCTCTGTAACTGGAACCTGTTGCTCTGCCATTGGCTGGTGTCAGAAGAGATTTTTTAAATTTTTTTTCAAATTATTTTTATATTTACATCATATATAATAAAATATGTATAATATATCTTAAATTTTATACACATAAATATGAAAAAAATCACCCCCGAGAGCAAGAATATATCGGTAAAGCAAGCAAGACTAAAAGCTTGAAGGTTAAGTAAATCTTAACAACAAACAGCCAGTTTTTACACTGTCACTATAAACCAAAAGGCACAACAAAATATGTGACCCATGTTGAAGTGAAACTGCTGTCAAATACATTAAGAACATTTGTCAGAGACACAAAACAGCAACATGTCAGTTTCTTCAGGTTTACAGGAACGCTGGGCCTGAACGTCAACTACTGGACATCTGCCAAAGCAAAGAGAGACAAGAAAACAACAAGACAGCATAGAAAAGAAAAACAGTCAGAGTTTGCAGCTTAACAAGTTGGAATTTCTGTTTTAGGCTTATATGCTCGAAATGTAAAACAGACATGATATATTTGTGTAAGGAGAAAGAAAATCATCATTCAGATTTTAAAAAAGACACAAATGACTAAAATCAAACAAAATGAGGAAATTAATCCCATTTTTAAAGGCAGAAAAACTGTGAAATGCTGAGCCTTAAATTTCAGACAGAAGTATTTTCCTTGTAATCGATACAGAGTTTCAGACTCAAACTGTTCACAGCAAACAGCTCCAGCCTCAGTAAGGTAATGTTATAGTATGGAGATAAACCTTTCCAGACTCTGCTTGGCGACAGACATTCTGGCTGAATAACGTAACCAAGAGGCTGTTTTTCTCCTTAACTTTAGACTCTGAACTATTCCCTTGACTGCTTCGAATGTGTGACTCATGCAGAGACCTACGTATTTACACACACACACTGATTTCACCTCTGATCACGCTGGCATTCACTTCCAGCACCTCATGCATTACCTCATGTATACATGGAAGCACGTGTGTCTGTGTGCACACACACATGTGTGTGCCTTCATGCTCAATTCAATTATGCAACCACGCCGAAATGATGAATGTATAGAAACCAAAACAAAATGAACGCTTCCATCTTTTTGAAAAGCATTTGCAGATATGTTAGATTATTTTGTCATTTTTTTTATTACAAACTATTATAGTTACTTCAAACTTTTAGTGACTCCGCTCAATTGAAATATTTGGGTTCAAATGGGTAAAACAAAAAAAAACTTCAACACATAGAATTTCCATTTTAAGGAAATCCAGAGAAAGTCCAGAATGAAAGATCTGGAAAATAACTAAACATTTGGTTCATGTTTGACTAGAAAGTCTAGTTTGAATGTAATGTGAGCTAAATGATTCCAAACAAACATCCTCACCGTGAGAATGATCAGCTTTCACACACTGATGCCGACTATAAATAATCTGGCTCTCGTCATTAATTTGTCCTTCACTAAAGATAAAATGTCAAACAAGCTGAATCCAGCGAATACTTCATAAACAGCCGTGTGCTACTGATGATAAAGAGTTAACAACCCGACTCAGCTTCAATTGGAAAAGTTTCGTCTGGAAACACTTTGCATTTTCGGTCTGATGATAGAAAAGTTCTGGAACTGGGAAATAAAGTTATGCTAAATAAGTTAAAATGATGATGACTGATAGTTGATATTATATCTCAGTGACAACCTTTTTCATTTTATATGTTTAATTGTTGTTAAAAAATTTTTTTAAAAATTCAATAGTTTTGCTAAGTATGTGAGCATCAGATGCTAAACAGCAAGCTAAAGCTAGCACTGTGATACTAGTATTTAGAGCAAGTTGGCACGTACCCATATGAGCTTGGGTCAATCTCTGCTGTTGTGATCTGTAGATGTTTTAAAAGACGTAATTACATGAAAATGAAATGAAATTAAATGTACTTTATTTATCCCTCTTAGAGGGAAATTATTGAAATACGATCGAACATACTACAGTTTGCTGCCACCATGCGGCGCATTCTAGAGTAGAAGTAATAAGTAAGTAATAAGAAAAATAAGTCTACTTTTGCCAGTTTTTTTTTTTTACGTATTAATTTGCTTTCTTGGCAAATCCTTGAAATATCTGAACCTTTATGGGTTCTAAACATAAACAAGACATTTTGTTCCAGACGGAAGCCCCTCAAAGGAGATTTTCTCTTTTTTAGACTATTCTCTGGAAACCCTAGAAATTAGGGCTGGTTGATAGGAATCAAATTTCATATCTCAATATTTTTTTACCTGAATCATGATATACAAAATTTAGGCTTATCTCTATATAAAAATGTTTGTCACCTAACTAAAGAGACCATTTTAATTCACAGCCCTGAGTCCTAAATGCCTTTTTTTTAATCAAGGATCAGCAGTACATGTGAAATTAAAGTAGCTGTATATCAAATTAAATGCTCCTAAAAAAAATTGAATGAAAAATACTTTTCAGTGATCATAGCAAAAATAATCATACAAAATGCAAAAAGAAAAAGACACTTTTAACTCAAAACAACCTATGTCGATATTAACGATATTCTCTCATTCTATATCATGTGTGAAAAAGTCTCAATGTATTTGAAAATCTCGATTTATTGCCCAGCCCTACTAGAAATGATTGCAGTGTTTCCCCTACCATTATATTAGGGGGGCACCCAGTCCTCCCAACTCATTTTTATGTAAAATATGTAAATATATGTATCATGTAAATGTAAGTTATACATATGAAACTAACAGTGAAAAGTCAAAACACACTAATTATTCTTTAAGTGTATGTGTTATATGTTATGTTATAACTAAATACATTGATTTGCAGCTCTGTGATTGGCTGACTGGATATTTGTGTTAACAAGCAATTATACGTGGACCTAATGAGATGATTTTGAAAAATACCAAAATCACAATGCTGACTGCAGTGGAAGAGTCCAGACTCACAGACTCAATTCTGATCAGTGAAATTAAAAAGATTTTCAGATTGACTACAAACATCAGAGATCCTCTAAGTCAACACTGGAAAACTTTTAGTTGAAAGGTGAAACCAAGACACAGTGACAGAGGAGGAAGCAGCCTCTAACAGATAAAACAGACACAAACAGTCGCTTGAACCCCTTCATGTCGCCATGATTTACTGCCGTCTGGAGCAAGTCAGAGAAAATATACACACAGGGCAGCGCTTCATGATCACCCCCCCACCAATCAGACGCTATTGTTCTTCCTTACAGAACCAGAAGACTAAACGGGACCTCTCCAGTCAACTGGGTTAATCAGACTGTTAGCACGCCGCCGCCTCTCATATGGGCCACCATATGCACGGGTGGACATTTTAACAAGATGCACTGGGGGATCACCACATGCCTCCATCTGTGACTGTGACACTCACACACTCAATAAGTCTGCAACTAATACTCATTTCACATGATTGAAGACTTTTCCAGACCGTCTGGTCCTGCTCCGTCTGAGCATGTTCCCCCTCTTCACTCACACGTTACCCTGCCACGCAGGACATATCAAAGGACAACTGACCTTTGACCTTTCTCCTTTTTCCCACAGTCTGACCCCTTTCCTCTACACCCTGCCCTCGTCTGGTCAAGACTTCCCTACACCGGCCCTAATCCCAGGCATCTCTTCCTTTGCCCCTGTCCATTCAACTTCTCCTAAAACTCCCCCATCCATCATCCTGTGTGTCATTATGTAACTAAACACAAGGTGGTTTTGCTTTGGTTGTAGTGTAACAAAATCACATTTCGACATGTCAACGGGAAAATATAAGTTGTATTAATGGGAGCAGCACAACATTACAGAAAGGTCCAGTTCTTTCGCTGTCATGTCTACCGGCTCATAATTTATCAGACTAACACCACCTTTACTTCTCCTACAAGTTGAGAAATATCTATCCCAACTGTGTTTCCATTTTCTTCACTGCCATGTTTGGTCTATCCAAAGAGCCGCTACTAGATTAAAATTTGGATTAAAGACGGGCATTTCCATGGCCACCTTTTCTTTTTTGTAAACTGTGCAGTTATAAACCTTCAGTTCAGCCTCAGATCTGTAAAACTCTGAAAAAGGTTTTCACTCAGGATGTCTAGGCTTTTTTTTACATCCATCTTTCCTTCTATCCTGACAAACAGAAAAATATCCCCACATAATGACACTGCCATCACCATGTTTGATTATACAGAAATGTATTAATGAGGATTTAAACAGAAGAAACCAGACACTGAGAGAATCAGGTTTCAGGATTTTTAATGATCTGAAAGCTATTTTGGTGCATTTTGGCAAGCTTCAAGTGGGCCATCATGTGGCTTAGTAAGAAATATCTTTCTGCTATCCCTCCATTGTCCTACAGTAAGACTCTCTCAACTCCACAGAGGATCTCTGCATCTCATTCACAGTTACCATTGACTCCTTACCAGTCTCAAAAAGTCCCCTTTAGATAATTTAGGTTATTTTGGCAGCTCTAAAATCAGTCTGTTCATGGTTCCAGACTTTGTCTACTGTAGAGGTCAACGTATTTTGGGCCATGGGAGCATCATATAAAAAAATCCCCCCTAAAACAAAGGGCTGACTGCTGTTACACACCATACAATCATTAAACCTCAGATATGTTGCTACTGCAGGTTTAATTCATTTTCTCAGAGTGCCTAATGGACCAAAAGACAACATGCTGGTCCACCCTGAGCAGCGAGTAGCTCATCCAGACTGTTCAAGGTAAACTTTTGATCATCCGTTAAGAGGAAACTGGGAACAAATAGAAATGACTCAAACAGTAATTAACCAGCTTTTCCCTTAAAGCCTGTTACAATACATTCAACAGCTCAAGTAGGAAGTCTCTAATTGTAAGCAGCCTTCAGAACAAGTGCAACGAGCTACAATTACAGCTAAAAGCCAGAGAGGAGAGACTTTCTTTCTAGTTATTTCTTTTTTTGCTTTTCCTTCCTCCCTTTTCTTCTGTTCTCCGGTTCCCACTAACCAAATGTTCTTACAATGAAAAGTCACCTGCTTTTCATTTGGGGGGAAAAAATGCACCCCAGGCATTCCAGTCCCCCCCCCCCCCAACCCCTCTGACTCTGCTTTCTACATGCATTTCATCTCAGTGAGGTGGATCCCAGGGAGGAAATGACTCAGTCATCCAGAAGTAAAGAGGAGAAAAAAAATCTCTTTCATAGGCCATCAGCGTTCGGGCATCACTCAATGACTGGACTGTCCAAACTGCCAGAATTTAGTACTTTTCTTGTTTTTTATTTATCTTCTTTAAATGGTCAACTATTTTTTTTTTTACATTTTTTTTTTTTTTACACCTGTCTTGTCCAGCATTGTAGCAGCAGAATGATTGTCTGGCTGCTGTTTTGTGCCGAGCACATTTACTTTGTCAAGTAGAGCTTTATATGTATAAAGTCCTTCTTGAAAATAAAAATCTTTATTTTAGTTTTAAGTTGAATCTGCACCTTATTGCTGGACCCGACCGGAGGGGTCCAGAGGGAGAGAGGGGAAAAAAAGAACAGAGAAAAAAAAGAAGTGGGGGTGAGGGAGAGAGGGAAAAAAAACAGAAAAACAAGGCAAAAATAAAACCACCATACAGAAAACAATGCAATCCATCCAGTTGTCCAACTGGACTACAAACAGCACCCTACGCAAATACACACACACGACAAAAAGAAACAATACATCTTGATAACAAAACAGTAAGAACAGTAAGACCCCACACAAAGAGACTAGCTGAGAGTACCCATTGGTCAACTGTTAAATCAAATCCAAACCCTATTTGGAGGTTGTTTAGAATGTGATGGGATTTCTACAGAATCCTGCCAGTCGGGAAGATTTGTCCACTTGAATTGGATTCAGAATTTCTTTGAAGTCACATGCAAGCTGAGAAACAATAAAAAACATCAAATTCAAAGTGGCAGCAGTGGATGAAAATGAGCACGAGCTGAACCTGATGGATGAAAAGAGCAGCATCAATCCACTGACAGACCACTAAATTGTTTCCTAGCTGCTGATAAATCTGGGGAAGACTTCGTAAGAGAAAAGCTCAGGAAGCTGTTGAAAAGCTGCACCTGCAGGATAGCAAAAAAATTTTTTTTTTTTACTTGTCTTGTCCAGCATTATAACAGCAGGATGATGGTCTGGCTGCTGTGTTGTGGCGATCAAATTTGCTTTGCCAAGAGGAGCTTTTTTCCATATTTAAATGCTTCATTTTTAGCTGGTTCAAATATATTGCTGCTGAATAAATCTTAACTCACTCACATGTGATGTGCATTTTTGGGGGGTAAATATGGCTCCTGATATAGTCTGTAGTCATCGTCATCATTCAGCTTTTTACATGGTCTGGTGTTTAAAAACCAAACTAAAAATATCGAAGAATCGCAATTTAGATCGAACCGGCACCCAAAAAGATCGTAAAAGAATCGAATTGGGAGGAAAGCATATCGTCCCAGCCCTACAAACCACCATCTTTGAGGTTAGAGATGTTTTTTCTGCAACAGTCTTCTACAATCCTTGTCCCAGTTTACAGTCACAGGGGGAGAATAGAAATTGAATAAAGCATGTCTGATGCTGTGAACTATACGAGAAAACCTCAAAACCAGTCGGCCACTTCCGACTTTTCTGTGGGAGAACACTGAAACATGTAGGTACAGCAAAACTCAAAGCACAGATGTTTTTAGTTACTTAAATGAGGAATTTATCAGACGATGTTATAAAAATCAGGATTTATTAGAGCAAAGTGACAGTACTTGAAGCACCCGCAGTCAACACATAATCTTAATGGGCTTTTGAGTTCAATTTTTCTTAACGTTTAGTCATTTGACAAGAAAACTAAAAGCCAACCTTTCTGGGAATTTGGCTATAATAAACATATTTACGCTTTATGCTTGTTTTTTGGTTTGGGTTTTTTGAAGGGTTTTTTTTTTACAAAAAAAGATCCAAAGAATAGAGTTTCCAATCAGATGTGGTTCACCTATATGCATTTGAGTCTAGTTGAGCCTGTACATGGAGTGCAACCACATTATCTGAGTGAGATCTTCCATGATTTTGGTGAAAAGTCTGGTTTTGGTCTGACTAACAGTATTTGTGTATATTCTAGTGTTGATGACTGACTGCTTGTATGTACTCATAATCCCACTTGCATGTGACTTTCAATGCTTTCACTATAGTCACATCACAGAATATAGTTCATAGATGGATACTTTTATTGACCCCCTAAGCGAAATTGTGAACCAAATATGATAACATTTACAGGAACATGATTCAAAACCCATTTTGGAAGGTCCTTGTGGCTTTTGCATGGCTATTTTACAAACAAGACCAGTCTGGCAAAGCTTTTCTATAGACTGCTGAAACAAGCCTTGGTGAAGTAAATAAGCCAAAATCATTCAATCATATAATAAATACTGATGGATGTTCCAAAGTTTAAAAAGACTGGAGCTTTCCCCTCGCCAGTCCCACCCTAAAACCACCACTGACCAATTGTACATTGGCAACGGTAACTAAGAGTGGCAAACTTTCCCTTACTGAGCAAAATGCTGAAGCAGTGCATGTACGGGACTTGCAAGTCCGATGAAAGATATTCAGAACGTTTGGGTGATCTTGTATTTTTCGCCTTCTCAAAACCAAAAAGAAAGATAGATGTTGGATATGGATTGTGGACAGTGTGGAAGACCTCAGCTGAATCCAACGAAGATTTAAAAATAAAACTACTATTTGTTCTAAGGTAAGATGGAAACGCCAACTACCGCACAAAGTTGTTCGCTTCAAGACAGTAGTGGAATATTAATTAAAATTGTCACAATTTTACCAGGACAGAGGACCCAAATGCAGGCTAGATGCTGGTAGTGATATTTTAATTAGCCCGAAAACAAACACAACCTTAAACAACACACAATGAACCAGCAACAAGAAACAGAAACCAAGGGGTAGAAATACACAGAACACAATGAGACACAGGTGGAGTGAATGAACAAATTAGACCAGGTAAACTAATGAACAGGAAGTAACCAGAAAATAATGGACAAGGACAAAACTACAGAATAAAACAGGAAACCAAACTAAACTGAACATGACAGACAAACCAAAACCCTTAGAACCGTGACAAAAATTTACAAATGTTTTAACACCGAGGTAGACAAATATACCAGATAAACACTAGTAAGTAACACCAGAGTTTCCCAATCCAGTGGCTACTATCCATGTGCCTAACCAAAGGGAACATCATGGAGGCTGCCGAAAACCTCAGACGAAAAGGGTTTTTTGTGCAAATTTATACCAAGCAGTTGACAAACTTCGATTTGATTACCAAAACCACAATGTGAGAACAATATCCTGGTGCAAACAAATCGAAAAAATTTAACAACAGGCTAAAACATCAGATACTGAAAACTAAAAGAGTCATACATGAAAGTTAGCTTACAATAAAACAATAAACTGACTGACCCTGCAATGTAAGAAACTTACATTTGTTCTGTACATGAATCGTCAAGACTTGGGGAGCCCTTATCCTCGATTTTAACGTTCTCTTCGCCAACAGTACTCCGCCGACAAATGATGTTGTGAATATATTTCTCAAATGCATATCGCAGTCCTTTCTGTTTTTTTCTCTCTGATATTTCCGGACTTTTACTCGAGAAATCTGACAAGATTTCCTTCGGAATATCTTTCACCGAAATCGCTGAGAAATCCATGTTTACATGCCCGTAGAAATGGACCAGAAAAGAAAGCGTGCCAGGCATAGCAACTGTAACCATGGGGGGCGGGACTTAACGAAGGGTCAATTGAAGCTCAAAACAAGAGTGAACCCCAACAGGAGAATATTACAGTTTAGCTGTGTTGCTCATTCCAAAGAAGCACCAGCTTTACAAGTTATACCTGGTTGTAAAGGTGACTCATCAGGCTTTCCAACTATGTATATAATACAATACCAGTTGGAATCAATAAAGGGTAGAAATAATCAACCAAAACCAAATTTCCCTACTTTTTATGCTAATTTACAATAAAACTTAACGTCTTTAAATGTGTTAAAGTTCCCACTATTCAGAATATCTGAAAGGACCAAACACACAGAAGAAGAAAAAAGTCTTATGTGAGCTCATAAGCAGCTGAGGCATCCACCGTCAAGTCAGCGAAGTAAAGGAAACGAGTGTCGGAGCGCCACAGCATTCCAAAACGATGGAGACAAAGAACTGGATTCATGGAGGAGACAATGTAGGAAACAACATCCTTGAACTTCAGATAACCAGCAGGAAACGCATTTTTCTTCACCCAGTCGATAAGTCCCACTTCTAGTTCTTATAAATTTCTAATAAATCTTTCTTTCATTGTTATCTGCCTTCTCATGTTGTTTGTATTACCTTATAGTGATTAGCACTTTAACAATAACACAATGATTGTATAATTTCCTGGCCTGGATTTAGGAATGTGTTGTAAAACCTTACCAAAAAAGCATATTAAGCAGGATATTAAACTTTTCTTTCATTTGTTTTTACAGAAAAATCACTAAATTGCCTGAGATAAGCTTTGTGTTTTAAGAAAACAAAGCTCTGAACCTTCCCTCAGAGTACTGTGATTTGGCAGCCTATAAAAATAAATGATACATGTTGAACACAGATAGCAACAAGCTCCAGAGAAAAGGTTTGGAATCAAATG
>JBBBVU010000013.1:28370299-28382451 GCA_037177055.1 Atherinosoma microstoma
AGGTTTGGAATCAAATGGATAAAAGGGTTCAATCAAAAACAGCCAAAGTCCATCAAGAGCAAACTGCACAAGGAAAACAGCCTGTGGTCCGTTTCATGCTGGGTTGGCAGTGGTGCAGCCACTTGGACTAGATGGATAAGACTAAAACCATAATCCCAAAATGTTTTCAAGGCACTACGGGGGCGACGTGTTTTAGGGGGGATTCTGTTTGTATGATTAAATCTCATTTCCTGAAGAGTGCTTCTTCTGTTCTTCCCATCTAGATAAAAAAAAATTCTGGGTTGATGCCTAAAATGCAAACTTCAATAAAACGTCAAACAAATGAAACATATTACCAACATATCACTAACACTGGAAATCAAGTCAACTCACAGGGAATAAATGAAAACAGTTAGAAGACTGTAGATCCCTCTCCACTATGGATGCATGTAAAGGCAGCGCAGCAGGATGCTGCCAGCACCAGCGCCAATGCGCATTGTTTGGTTTCACACGTGAATGCATGAGTAGCAGGAGGTCTCAGATCACATCCAGAGTTTGAGGTTATCGTTACAGACTGGACACATCGTGCCAAGAAGAGCTCCACTTCCACAAACAAGCCAGACCGTCCAGCTGGCAAAGTGAGGAAATAAATGCTGGTGTTGAGGAGAGTGCTATCAACTCTTAATCTTCATCTTCACTGAGTACTTTATCGTAATGGCTCTCACACATAAATGCAGACATGCACAAGCTCTGGCATCAGACTTAATAAAGTGACTTGTTTCTTAGCGATAATCGGTGTTTGTGCTCTGTAGCTGTGTGAAAACACTGCCTTGCAAAAATATACTTTACAGAAGTTTAGCTTGGCTGCTTCATGCTGTTCTGGCACCGAAGTTGCTGAAAAACGTGACCCTATAAGTACATGCGAGGAACGTTCTGGACTGTATTAACTGGTACGAGTACAAGAGTTGAATCACAACAATTTAAGGTGGGATTTGATACTAAACTATAGGCTGATTTTAAAATGCAGAATCAATCAAATTTAAATAACAAATTTTGTGTCCCAACAATCATAAAAGTTTGATCTTTTGTCTTGTTTCATCCTTCCAAATAGCCTAATAAGCTCACTCCCTGCCAGGTAAGCTCCAATCAAGATGATTGCTTTTTATCAACACTTTGGTTTTAACCTGCACAGTGGTTATAATTAAATGTAACCCAGACTAGAACACAGGAAACTCTCCTATTGATCATCCCACTGCTGGTATCAACCAACACTAAGCCCACCAACAGAAAATCTAAAACTAGAATCCAATACAAACCAATTAATTGCAGCCCAGTTAGAATGCAACAAACCCAATACAAAATGGCTTTAGTAAAACTTTGTTGTTTATGCGTCAAAGCTTAAATTCCACAGATGAATTCTTTGCATTAACACGTTCATTTTGACATCCCTAATAAAAACTTAAAGAACTAGAAGGAATGTTCATGTGATTTTTTTACACATTTATAGTATTGGGAAATACCAACACATAAGAATCATGATTTTTTGTTTGTTTGTTTGTTTGTTTTTACAATGATCGTACCAAGAAAATCTGTAATGGTGATAGTTTGCAATAACTGTGTTCATCTAAACCAAATCATAAAGACAAGGAAACAAAAGGATTGCACTGAATTTTCTCAGCGGAAAAACTCCCGACCTGTTAGTGGAATATTTTTGTTAAATCCTTTAAATTGACCCTATCGGTTTACACTTCAATAATACTTTGATTGCTTCATTTAAATTCTACTGTAGTGTGTACAAATGCAAAACTATTTGTTTTTGTTTGAATACTTACAGACTTAAATTCATCCTTTGCTGTCATCAAAACTGCTACCCTCCAAACATCCCTGGTAATTGTTTGCTAGGTCCCTGGTGTTGAGGTGGCTCCGACTCCACAAGAAGCCTTCTAATCTACATTATTGCTTAGGCTCAAACATCATCCCCACTCCTGTTCCACCTTTCTGGTGTTAACCTGTGACCTGTCCTGCTCTCCAGAGTCTAAAGCATTTCTCTAAATATAAGGTCACTGTACTGATCAATGTCCAGTATCTGATTCTGCTGCGTTCTGTCTGCATCATGTTTAAGCACAACAGAGACAAGTGAAGAAATCTTTGTGTGGGTTTTGTGCTAGAAGATCATCATCATCCAAAAGATCCACCCAGAGCCTTGATGGATGGCACAAATAAGAGATGGATATTCCACAGGGCCTAAGAGTAGATTGAACAAACAAGTACAACACTTTCTGGTTTAAAGATCAGAGTATCTGATATCACAGAGATGAAACAGTACTGCCAGATGTCAGAACAGAGGAAGACAGGGAGCAGTTATGGGTCTGGGAGAAGAATTGTGTTCCAACACTAACCTCAGTCTTACATTGAAGAAATAACAGGTATGCAGGTGCAGAAAGAACATGTGACCTTTGGCTGTTTTCATGAGACATCTGTGCATACCAGGAATGCGCTGCATACCATTAAATTATTTCACCTGGACTAAAGTAGGAGTTTGGGAAAACATCACGAATAACAATGTCAATAATATAACTGCAGTTTACAAGTCAGGCAAAAATAGGATCAAATTCAAAATCTTCTTTCAGTGAAAACCTGAAGCCCATGGAAGGGTTAAGACCAATGTGCCCAGTGAAGCATGCACGAAGCTGGGGGTCTGTTTGATAACCAAATGAATGGGTGGGGGTCTTGGACAAAGCTCAACAACTCTCATAAATCAGAGAGCAAAGGGTTAAACTTCCTTTTTTTGTGGCTAAAGATATTTCAAAAGACACCAGAGAGAGAGAGAGAGAGAGAGAGAGAGAGAGAGAGAGAGAGAACCCACGCAAAGATGAAACCAGTATAAATGATGTTGCTAAAAATCCCAGGATGGCAATAACTGAGGCAGCATCAAGAAAGCAACAGCACGGTAAACGCATTACGGAGATAAAACTTTGGGTCAGCGTAAACCTAGATGTTAAAATTTTAAATCTAAATGTGACCCTCATGTGGAACACTTATCTCAAAATAAGAGCAAATCTCAGAAGTAATCAGGCTTGGAGGAGATTCCAGCTAGTTCCGGAGGGAAAGATAAAGACCTTTTTAATTTGAGGAATGGATAAAGAAAAGATTCCTGCTATTATTACAGTACATGAACATCCAAGTCAGAAAGAGCAAAAACAGGGCCGGGGTTTACTGACCTAATATGACCTGATTTCCCAAAGCAGTCCTAATGAGACCCAACTCTGAACCTACACGGACCTATGAGGATTAATGCATATTGATAATCATAATTAGTTCCTTTTTCTAATCCTGACAAGTCTAACAGTTTAAATGATGGCTATTCAAGACTAAAAGAAATTGTTCTTCCTTTATTAGAGACAACTAACCACTTCTCCAACACCTCTGCAGCGACCTGGCAAGCATCCTATAAAAAGCCAACATGTTAATAAGCTGATATTCTTGAATGTCAAAAAGATTAGCATGGCCTTTAAAGCTCCTCTCGGCAGCGGGCTGGTGGAGGGTGTTTGGTTTGTTTTCTGCTTCTCTCTGAGAAACCTGATAAAACATCCGTAAAACCCTTTTTGGCAGGCATTAATTATTCAGTGTTTAGCGGAGAGGCAGCACTCGTCCCAAGGTTTTCTTTCAAGGCTTTTTGCACAATCCATGTTTATTTTTTCCCTTCTTTTCTTTTTTTCCCAAAGCATCTTCTGTCCACTTCCTCAGTCCTTCAAGTAATTTCACTAAGAATTTTTCTTTCTGCTTCCATGCTGGAAAAATCTCCAGAAGCATCCCACTCTGACGAGAGAAAGCCTCCCCCCTTCAGTCCAGGTCAAAGTACAGATCCTGCCTAGTTCTTGAAGATGATCTGTGTCCTGCATCACTCTTTTTTCCTCACTCTCCTTCCATCTTTCTCTTCAACAGCCACTCCTCTTCATAGGGGCATCTGCAGCAGTGCTCACTTCCCAAGATGCCCCAAGATAATCTCTTTAATATGCCATTACTAGCGTATGCAGACCAAATGGAAAATAAGATAAAACAGAGGAAACAGTCTAAGTATTTGCATTTGTGTGTCTTTTGTAGTGTTGAAAACCTGAAATATTCATCTTGTGACAGAGAAGGATGAGGGTTGTAGTGTTAACCCTTACTTTTACAGGAAAGAGTTGTCATTTTAGGTGTACCATGAAAAGCTCTGTTTGACACTCCCTGTTAGAGAAGCTGTTTGGCCTGGCCCAAGCTTTGTACCGATTTTATGAAATATCAACAGTAATGTGCAAAATCCTTAGCTGCTCCTCATTTCTTTGTCATTTCCTTCAGAAGAACTAAACTTCCATGGTTGTGAAAAGCTTTCAAAGTTTCCCTTTGGACACTTTTAGCCTTTTCACTCTTTTTCAGTAGATTCCTTGTGCCTCATTTTCATCTTAATGTTTATTTTTATTTTTTGTTTATCAAGCCACAGCACTGACCTATGAATCATTCAGGCAGAAAAAGGCACCAAACTCAAGGGATGAACCAGTCTACACGTATTAGACAACTTAGCAATGAATTCATTTTAGACACTTTGCTAATAGATAACTGTTTTAAAGGCACATTTATTGGAAAAATCTAAAATAAAACTAAGTTTAATAGAAATTAAAGAAAGAAAATACACCAACGAGGTGAATTCCATTGAGGTATCAGCAAATTCTGGACATATGGTGTGCAGCATTTCCCCAAAGATTCTGAGGAAATTAGACAGGCAGAGGACAAACGAAGAGGTAGCAGGCCTAAAAAAACATTTACAGATAACAGTATTTAGAAAAATAATCCAGCAAAGACCTGAAGCAGGCCGTATGAGATGCATCTGGACCTTCACTTCATCCAACTATTGTTCACTGAAGCCTCATCAGAGATGGTCTCCGTGGAGAAACAGGGAGAAAAGGCTGAGGTATGTCACATGACAAGTGGCCTGATGGAGGGATGAATCCTCCCCAGAGCAAAGACCCAAACATTATTGAAGCAGTGTGGGATCATCTGGACAGAGAACAGAACAAAAGGCAGAAAATCCTTCAAGAGTCCTTCAAGAAGTCTGGAGAACTATGCCTGAAGACTAGTTGAAGAAATAAAAGCAAGCTTGTCTAAGAGGGTTCTGTGATGAAGAATAAAGCTGCTCAGACCAAATATTCACTTTCAGTCTTGTTAGAAATGGAAATAAAGACTGTACTTCCATGCATGTTTCAATAAAGTGCTGCACCAATTTCCCATTTTCTTGGCAATACATGAAGACATAAGGGCGGCTAAAGACTTCGGCACCGATGAGTTTCCTTCTCTCACAGCAACTGTTTGCAAAGTCTCTGCTCACACTGTATGGGTCAAAAAGTTATTCAGAGGTCATGATCGGGCAAAATTTTCAGTATCCCCCTGGGTGTAATGTTCCTATCACTGCTTACTAAAGCTGGAGCCAATGACACCGGTGCCTACTGCAGAGTTATTCGACCCAAAACTTGAATGCAGACTTTACTTTTTACCCATTAAATAGAAAAAAGCTAGCTGTGACTATGAGGTGGTTTCTTTCATCTCACTGTGAAAAGGACTACAGAGTTATTGGCCTAAAAACTGCCACAAATAGTTGTAAATGAAAAGAAAAAGTGCAAAGAGAAAGAGCTTGAGGACAGGTCACCAGCTATGAAATGACTGGGCTAAGAGATGATGGGACTTTTGGAGACATTGCTAAAGGCAAACCAATAGTATGAGACCTGCTTCACCCAAACTCTTGTCCATAAGGAATAAGGTGTGCCCCAATGAAAGATTTTAGCAGCAAAGAAAGATCTGCTATTAACACAGAGGCTCCGATTGAACCCCGCCCCCTTAAGTGAGCTCGCTTTGTCATACTGTGCTGTGATGCAGTCAATCAGTGACCCAGAGCTTAGCTGGGGGGCTTTGAGATTCTTTTACGACCCCCCTCCCTTTCACCTCGCCTCCCGCTTCTCAAAAGAAAGAATGGTAATTAACTGATGAAGAGCTCAGTAAGATTATCCAGTCCCCTCGCCGAGAGCTGCAGCTCTGCCGGTGGTGTGCAGTCATGTCCCACAGGACCGCTGCCGAATGGGGAAGGATGGATCTCAATGGTCTATTCAGCTTCTCTCCTCTTTCATCTTCCATTCAGGCCAAAAAAGTGGAGAGCAGCATGCAACTTTGTAAATCTGAGACAGGAATGTTCTTCCATATTAGCACAAATTAGGGAAAACCGCTCAACGTTTAAAAGACAGAATGTCAAAACACACTTGGCGTCAACGTGCACACACAAATAGAGCTCGTCACTGATCACACTGCAGCTCCGAGGGCACACAAGTCCACACAAACAACCACTCACTGTGAGCGGGAATGCACGACAGATTGAATTATACAGGAGAAAGCAAAAAATAGCTGAGTGTCCCAACCACCTAGAGTGAAAGCGGGACACGGAGGGGGTGAGGAAGTGAGGAAGGGTGAGAAAGACAGGAGAAAAGGGAAGAGAGGTGGGCTGGAACACATGGAACTGCGAAAAATGTGCAACAACATGTGCGCAGCGTCCCGTTCTCCTTCATAATATCCACCTCATTTAAATGTGTCACCATGCCAAGGCCCCACACAGTCGGGGTCTCAACCCTCCACCCAACCCCCGACACACAGACCACCCAACAGACTCCCTGACCAGCTTGACTTGATCAGCCTTCCTGAATCTTACAAAAACTGTCACCTCTCGCACCGTCAAGCTGCTTCTCTCCGTTTGTCACACTGATGGCTCCTGGAAAGTTTGCAGGTTATTAGATCTGCACACTCAGGTTGTGCACAAACTTTTTAATCTTGTGCAAAGTGGTTCTCAACGTCACAGAAGTCTGATTAAAAGTTGTCTCACCCAGAACATGCAGGACAGGCAGACCCAGGTGCGAGCAGGTCCTGCCAGAGCTGTGGGCAGGCTGAGGGAGACGGACGGCATGGTGACGGACAGGAGGGATGCTGCTGCTGCTGCTGCTGCTGCTGCTGCTACACACCAGCGAGCTTCCTCAAGTCTAATCCTAGATGGAGAAGAGTTGCCCAACACTGCAAATCCATGACTTTCCTGGATGGAAAAGCCCAGACTTCGTCCTTTCTCCCCTCACTCCTCACTGTCTGATTTGCTTTTTCCGCCTCTGTCTCTCTTTTAAATTGGATCCTGACTGCCTCTCCTGTGTGTGCACTCTGCCTCTCCTTCCCTCTGCCGGGGAAAGTTTCACAAAGCCTTTTTTTTTCTCCTTCTAAATGGGGGAGGAGGTGGGGGGGGGGGTCCAGGCTGCCCCTACCTCTCCACAGGAGCGAAGGGGGGAGGGGGTAGTCCACTTATTATCCATCTCTTTTGCGCCTCCTCTTTTTTCTCATCCCATGTCTCCCTCCCTCCTTAGCCCTCTCTAAGTCGCACCACTTTTAATTTCATTCATTACTCAATCCCACCCTCTCCTTGTTCGTCCCCCCTGCAGCATCCGTGGCCCCCTTCCTCCATGCTTCACCCAACATATTTCTGTCTTAAGACCGTTTTAATATTTCATAAACACTGTCTCCGCTTGTATTCCCCCTTGTGATGAAAATCTGCTGCCGTTACTGCCGACACGGGAGAATATGAAAACAACCTCAATATTTGGTGCTTAATTTTCCGGAAGAGCATAATAAATGTGTTAAATTTATCATAATACTCCATTTCTTTCTGAAATAAAGCAGTGGCCTCACAAAGAAGCCCAGACCACCTCCACTGTCACCCTTTAGTACATAGAAAAAGAGCACACAGGGGGTCGGAAGTAAACTCTGCTTCATTAAGTTCTCACTGCTCATCAATGACCGTGTTAGCCCCATGCACCGCTCCCTATCCCTTTTGTGCAAGTTTTTTCTCACACACACATTTGCCTGAGTGCACACAAACACACACATACACACACAAATTTGCAGTTATCCTTATAAGGACATGATCACTAATACCAATTAAGCAAATCCCGCCTAACAATAACCTGAACCAGGAGCCCAGAAATGACATGTTGCCTTATAAAGACAAGCTTATGGTCCTCATTTTTTATTTAAGCTTTATTTATACAGGTAGTCCCATTGAGACACGCAGTCTCATTTACATGAGAGACCTGTTTTAGAGAGGCCATGAGTAGGACCGGTCCAAACAAGTTTGGTGTTTATTTCAGAAAAAGCCTCCAGTCACACACAAAGGTCCATCTTTTTCAGACCCACTACTTCCAGAAGACATAAACACACATAATGTAAACTATCAAATTCACGTGTATACATACAAACATCCACCAATAAGCATCGTCCCCTCCCATCACATCTTCACTTCTTTCTCACACTGTTCAAACACACAAACCCACCTACACGCAGAAACAAACAAGAGAAAAGTAGTACAGAGAATTAATCCCCTGGTATTTCCTACAAGCTACCTCGACAGAGACACATTCACTAAAGGAGACAATGTTATTGGGAAAACATTCAAAGCTAATCCCCATTATTTAACACAGATCACACAGAGTTACTCATACGTCTGTTTTTCTGAATTACTGAATGTCTTCAGCTTTTCATGGCTGTAACTGAAAACTATGTCCAATCCTACCACATAGGATGATAAATGTCCATCACATGCCCTAAAACTACACAGAAAAGACTTATTGTTTCAAAAAGTTTTCATATGTGTGTTATTTCTATATTGTCTTGTTTTCAGTCAATATCAGCAGATTTAAAGCTGCTGTATGCAACCTGCCAGAAGATGACTTCCTTCAAGGTAAATGCTAAAAGCTCCATACTAACTATACACTCACCATCTACCTTATAAAGTCCACCTGTTTAACTGCTTCTATATTTACTCTGCCAATTAAAGTCATGTAGACATGGTGAAGACTTTCTGAAGTTCAATCTGAGCATCAGAATGAGGAAGAAATTAGATTTAAGTGATTTTGAACATGGCATGGTTGTTGGTCTGAGTATTTCAGAAACTGATGGGATTTTCACACAACCATCTCTAGGGTTTACAGAGAATGGACTGAAGAAGAGAAAATATACAGTGAGCAGCAGTTGTCTGGAGCAGAATGTCTTGTTGATGTCAGAGGTCAGAGGAGAATGGGCAGACTGGTTGGAGATGATAGAAAAGTGACAGGAAGTCAAACCAAGGTATGCAGAATAGCATACAACACAACACGTCCAACCTTGAAGCAGATGGGCTACAGCAGCAGAAGACCACACCGGATGCCTCTCCTGTTAGATAGAACAGGAAACTGAGGCTACAATTTACACAGACAGCAAACATAAAGGAAAGTAGAAAATATAATGCAAAAACAGTCTTTGTTCAATTCTAATGAGCTTTAAAGTCAATATCTAGAGAACAAGCAAAGAAGACTTTGACTTTAAGACTCTCAGAAATCTTGAAGACCACTTGAAAAGAAACTCTGGTTTCCTGGAAATTATATAGGGAGAAATAAGGTTTAGGCTTTAGCACAATACTTTATGCTAACTGATTTACTGTACATACAATGTTAGTTATACATGTTCGTGTGTGTGCAGGTTTGCGCTGTCGTCCATGGACATGGAGCAGAGGGACTATGACTCCAGAACAGCCCTCCATGTGGCAGCAGCTGAAGGTAAACGTCCAATCCTGAGTTTAAAACGATGCAGTCAGACCAGAATGTTGCATTATTAACCTCTGCTCCGCTTTCAGGACACACAGAAGTCATTCGCTTCCTGCTGGAGGCTTGCAAGGTGAACCCAGTTCCCAGAGACAGGTGAGTTCAGGTGATCACAGGCTCTCAAACAGCTTTAACTCTGAGGTTCATTAAAAGATAACGTGTTAGGTAAAGGTATTTTAAGAATTTTGTTGACTAAACTTTATCCAATCACGGTGGTTCTGTAAGGGTAAATATAACATATTAACCAGGAACTGACGTGGTTTGCTCGTACCATTTAAATGTACCTCATTTAACAAAATAGTTACAACTACTTTTTTAAATAGTAAAGTTACACACATTAATTGTGCTGATGCAAAAAAACAACAAAAAACAAACTTATATCGATTAATCGGAAATGCAACCTAATCATACGTTCACCCTCAGCTGCTGTCAAGCTTAGAAAAGAAAATCAGAGAAACTGGATTTGTGGGAATACAACTTTATATCAACAGTGACTTAGAAACTGCTTGAAAACACAACAAGCAGACAGACTGAACCTTCTCAGACCAACAGATTGTGAGTTACATCCAACCAACTAAAAGCAGCTGTTGCCATTTCTGCTTGTCTGTTACCAGAGAGGGTTAAAAACAAGTGTTTTCTTTTTAGGAATTTGCATTTACGAATATGAAATTTTTCCAACAAAATTAAAAGGTTAATTATGTTGGACCACAGCGCATATACATACATACATAGATATATATATCTAAGACAGAGGGGTAGTCCTACTTAGGAAACTGCTCACTTCTGACCCCCTCTGTTCTGGAGTTGTAAGCAGGAGAGATTTGCAAACTAAACTCATGGGAATGATGTTGTGTTAACATAAATTATTCTAGTCAATTTGAAACTATTGCATGTTGTGCTTAAACTACATGATTTAAAACTGTTTAACTAGGAAAGCTACTTATTAGAAGCTACATGTTTGATTTAGGATAATATAGGAGAGTGTAGATGATGCTGTTTGCCTAATTATGATCAAATGTTTTCATTGTTCAGATGGGGGAACACGCCGATGGATGAAGCCGTGCACTTCGGCCACCATGATGTCGTCACCATCCTGCAGGAATACCATGACAAGTACAGCCCGCCTGCTGCTCCTGATGACAAGGAGAGCTCACAGAAGAACCTGGACAGCCTCCTGTAGATCTGCCACACACATCTACAGCCACACTTGGACTTTGAGCTTTCATGGATCAACTATAAACGTCAACGCTCAGGCTTCTGAAACGTGATTTAGTTTTAGTTTTTTTCTGCCTGGTGTGCTTTGCTTTGTGTTTGTGCATTTATCATGATGTATGTGTTGTTTTCGTGAGCAGCTTAGTAATACTGTTTAAAGTAAGGATACAATACCTGGACCTCTGTAATTGAGTATTTACAGTATTTATTATCAGCTGGTACTGTAAACCACGTTATTCTACGGATTGTATCAAAGTGTATTAGTTTAGTTACAGTTCAGCTTCTGTTCATCTCCACCTGGTGAGATTCGGGGGAGAAATTGCTGTGTTGGTGTTGTGAGATAGTGAGCTGTGTGGAAACAATGGTGTAGATGTTTTTCATGAGTCTCTGCAGCCTCTGGCCTGTTTGATTTCCACATACCAGCTCAGTACTCAGATTGTTTTCCTGACTGATGCCAGGTCATCAGCAGGATTTATGCAGCTCCTCTGAAGTCAGAGAACGATTGTATCCTGAATGTATATTTTAATGGCAGCATTTTCGATAGAAACACTATATATATTTATTTCAGAGACTCTAAGTAATAAGAAAATGATCAGACATGGTTGTGTAATTTGTTGCATTTGGGAAAAGTAACACTGTTGGTGTGTGTGTATGTGTGTGTGTGTGTTGTGAGTTTTAACAAAGAATACTGATGATGGCTGATGTTCCTGATTTTCCAGTTAGATTTACTTGAAAATACACGAGTATTTGACCCACCTGCACATGCACAGGTTTTTCTCCACCACTTTTTTTCCACAGTATTGATGACATCCAAGATGTGAAGTAATACAAACTAAAGAACACGGTGGACAAAAATGGAGTTTTAAGGAAGACTTTTGGTCATAACCTAAAATGTTTTTCTTACAGTTTTGAGAGACTTGGACAGATAAATGGAGAGAATTGAAGCCACTGCAGTCTAAATTATTCCAAACCACTTCTGGTAGGTTAAAGTCATCGTGGAAGCCCGGTCATGTGATCCAGGACTCCTTTAGTCTTTTTCTTGATTAAAATAAACCTTACATATCCTGCAGGTGCAAAATAATAATTAAAACTAAAAACTACTAAATAGATGAAATAGAAACAGATCAAGCAAAGATACAGAGAGACAGACAACAGAATGCAGTACAGAGGGTTATATATGATACACCTTCACTGCTGTAAATGTACATGTAGCGGATAAGTCTATACTTAAAGCCACTGATGGGCAAAGAATGCAGGTCTACAGCAGGTCTG
>JBBBVU010000013.1:28386645-28406426 GCA_037177055.1 Atherinosoma microstoma
GTGTGTGTGTGTGTGTGTGTGTGTGTGTGTGTGTGTGTGTGTGTGTGTGTGTGTGTGTGTGAGTGTGTGTGTGTGTGGTGGGGGGGTCTGTTTTTATTTCTGTAAAGCACTTTGAGTTGCAAACATATGAAAGGTGCTAGACAAATAGTTTGATTGATTGATTGATTGATTGATCCATCATTGCACATGCTAATGGTTATGTAAAAATCGGTCCTTGAGGCATGCTGGACTCCCTGCAGGCTTCATTCTTCATTCACTGCAGTACGTTGGCTTCCTTTGGCTATTATTTATTATAAAATGTCTTTTTTAAACTCAGTTATTATAATCAATGAAATCTGGATACTCTGCGCTTCTTCTAAAATGGTATGTATGGCTATATCAGGTGCTTCACAGCTAAGGGACATAAACTTGCAAAAGGGAGAAAGCGCTGGAGCTCACTGATAAATTTACAGCTTTATTGTGCAAGCTCTGATGACTGATGAAGACATAGCTAGTGTCAGAACGTTAGTCTTTCAGCTTGCACAATAAAGTTGTAAATTTATCAGTGAGTTCCAGCTCTTTCTCCTTTTTACAGTTATTATAAATTATAACAATATGGATTTGTTTAAACTGGTTTCCAATGAATTGGCTTGAATTGACATGACTTTGTTGTGAATTGGTGCAATACAAATAAAGTTGAATTGAATCGAATTCTAAACAGTAGGTGTCACTACAAAAAAGCCACTACACCTCAGAAATAGCAGCAGAATCCGTCATAAAAAACTACAACTTATTTGCTTCACTCTGAAGCCTCTTTGTTTCTGGTTGTTGCATCAGTTTTTGTAAAAAGCTGCAACAAATGTTTTTACCTTTTTTTTCTTGCAGAAAGCCCTGAAATTAATTTCAAATATTATTTATCACGATAATATTTATATATTACACATTTAAATTCTTTTGTCGCAACTTTTCATAAATCTGCCGTAACATTATTAATCAGGCAATCGCCACTAGCAATGAAGCGAATCCTGGAAGGAACACTGAGGTGAAGTTGATGACATACATGTTTATCAGGCAATGTGGAGGAACGCTGTGATTCGATGGAGTTGCATTACAGTTGAGGTGGTTGAACAAAATTGTAAGAACGTGCAGAGTTCACAAGGATTGGCTGAATTTGTGTTGATAGTTGTGATCGCAACACTGAGAGTTCCTGGAGGGACTCTCTTTTTGATGTTTTTGTAACATGTCTTGATAACTGATGGTTTATACAGACACCAGAAGAACTAAACCTGCTGGCACAGTCCTCGCCAGCTCTTCCCGTTTTAAAGCACAACACTTACACAAAATGCAACAGATAAAAATCAGGAGCTGCACGACTGGTCAAAACGAAACCAAAGAACCTGGTGCTCCAGATGCTTGGAGTCAACTTTAACCCAGTTGCCAGGCTGAGAATAGAAAATATAAATATTATCCTAACCTTCATGTTACTAAGGATAAGACAATATAGTTACAATTTATGAATTTATGTGAAGTGGTCAAGACATGAGTGAAAGTCTCCCTTTAATAAGAGCTGTTCCACAGAGCAGACGGGATCAGAAACTGTCAGAGATGCCAAATATACTCCTGGACCAATCAAGCAGAATAAATCATGGATGCATTATGTTCTGTTTCATGTCCTGAAAACAAATAAAACCAGGACAAACTGGTAATGTGCATGAGAGATACTGTTGATTCAAGTATAAACAACATTATAATCAAACGCAACAAAAACCCTAAATAAAGACCCTCAGTATGTCTGAGACCAGGCTGATGAATGCTCTTCATGCTTAGTGATGTAGTATGCGAGCCTATCTTTCCTGACACACTAAGCAGCAGCCACATCTACAGGATTAATGGCCATGTTCACCGGCCCAAACCTGCTGTCAGGAAAAGCACAGAGTCAAGTCAACCTGACAATATCCTGTTGTTTGTGTCTCTATGCCGGTGTGTACGTCCTAAAGCGCTTATCTCTGCCTCCTGTGCTCATACCAGGCAGCTACTGGCGGAGCATCATACAAATATTAAATTTCCACTGTCATTTGGCAACTGCAGATGGAAATGTTGGGACACTTGGGCAGTGTTCATGCAAGAGATCTTAATCACATTTCATATATCCTCTGTTTGAGGCTGTAATTCATTGGGTCACCGCATTTTTATTAATCACACTTTGTTTCATTGATTAATTAAATTGGTGGAAAATACAATTTTGGCCTCATCCATCATGAGCCGGTTGTTTCCGTTGTTCGTACTGCGTTTTATTAAAAGTGTAATGTATTACTCCAGTAGCAGACAAAGAACCGCACACACCTATTCAGTCTAAATGAATGGGTGGGTGTGCCCCAACGTTTGGTTGCATTTACAAGCTTTGTGATCTCTGGGACAGTCTGTGTGGTGCTTGCTCAGATTGTTTCATAGCATCAGAGCAGAGTCACCTCCACATACACATGAGGGTCAGAGCAAAGCTGACGTATCGTCCCGACTGAAATGAAGAAACTGAATGTCTAATGATAACCGCTGTGAGTCAGCAGTGGAGTGTGCAGCTAAATGTTCATATTTGTGCCCTAAAATACAGCAGGTATGATGTCCATGTCAGTGTTTAGCATGATAGACTTAACCCCAAACTAATAAGAATGTTATTACATTTGCAGCTATTTGGTCGAAAAAAGTGGTGGATAAACTCAATTTTCTATGTAATTATGGCCCAAGGGATCAAACAAGTTAGGTACTGATAGACGTGTTTATACTCTCGGGCCAAAAGCAGGAAGGAAATGTGTGCTAAGGTCAATAGCATCTGTACTGTCACTTCCTGGGCTTAAGCAGGTGCCAGGACTTCCAGCCTAGCTTCTGATACATGGCCATGTCACAGGTGGAGTTTTCCGGTGAGCTGAGAAGGTGAAACCAGCTGCTAAAGAATAAAGAAGTTCAGCAGCTTAATCAGACATTTTGTTTGGCTACAGTGTGGTTTAAAAAAAGAAGAAATACAACAAAGTACAGGGTGTGCTGGTCTTCCGAGGAAACTAAACCAAGGTTCTGATCAGGATCTGTCCAAAGATTGATCAGCGGTGTCTACTATAACGATGACGGGGATGAAGCACTAAGCTAGAGAGTAGGTGAAGCTGAATATCCAGCGCACAACTGTGCAGCAAGCCTGTAAAAAGAACTAAAAACCCATTAACCCTTTAAATGTAAAGTGCATCATTTAAATAGCTTTGACTCCTCAACCATTCATGCTACAGACGAAGCTCCAGCGGATTCTGTAAAAGGAGGAGAAGAACTTTCCATCAATATGCAGAATTTACGGGATATTGCAGGAAGTGAGCAAAGCAGGAAAACATTACTTGGTGACATGGTCGAATTTAAAGGGTTAAAAGCCACAGTGTCAGCCTTAGAAGGAATTTCCATGAAGGTTCAGAGAGAACTGAAACGTTGTGGCCTACAGTGGCCCAGTGCTGTAAGCGTGGGTAATATTTATCATAGAGATAATACTTGTCAAGAATATTCAGTCAAAACCTGATATTTCAGCAACATAAGGATGAAGAGTCGGGTGTCATTATCATAACATTACATCGTCTCATCGAGACAAACTGACTAAATCAGGGTTTCCATCTGTAGGTGTCATAAATTTCAGCTGAATCTTTTAGAAAATTTGAAATCATTCTTGCTTATCTTTGTATCTAATGTTATTTGTTAGTTTAAGGCTGTTTAACTGAGATAAACACAATATTTTCATCATTTCTTCAGCTGGAGCTGCAGAAGATGACATCAGTAAGAAAAGAGCTAGACAATAAAACAGAGAAGGAAAATAAACCATGAATATATTTAAACATTCTGTAGTTTGGTGACAGAAAACATAAAAAAATAGAAACTTTGACTTTTTCAACAACTGATATGCGAACTATTCCTAATTTCTTTCTAACTACTTAAAACAGCTGGATGGAAACTGTTGGCACACCAAAACTCTTGAGTTAATTCAAGTGTGTTCCTCCGACACTGTAAACCCAGATTTTGTTTGAACATAAAGTTTTCAGTAATGATTTAATTATCATTTTATGTTTTGTAAAAACAGTGTCTCATTACTAAACTAAAAAAGTTGCTTCCAATATTTTCCAGCATGTGATAATGCTGGCAGTGTGACAATAATTTGTAAATAATAACTTCTACTTTCCAATTGTGAAATTCAGCTCTGCATTTAACCCATTTCTCGTTGCACTAGAAAGCAGTGGGCTGGCATGTTTCTCCTAGAGGCACCTAGAGAGCAGTTGGGGGGGGTTAGTGGTTCACCTCTATTGGCACCCCTGGGACTCAAACCGAGGTTCTCCAGACCCAAGCCCACCTCTGTAACCACTAGACTATTTAGTAATAACAACTGAACATGTTTTGTCTAAACATATCCGGACCACAAAGGCTCATGGGAGATGCACATTCAGTAGGAATTTTACATTTGTGATTTCTGTCCAATAAATTTGAGTTATGTGCTTTAAATTTATGTAATGTTTACATTTAGACAATGTTGTTGGAATATTTTGATGTGTTTGAATGTTAAAGTTGGTACCATGATAATATTAATATGAATAATACCATAATACCCTGCTACATCAATAATTTCCCTCTAAGAGGGATAAATAAAGTATATTTCATTTCATTCATTCATGATGGGGGTGAATGCAGGAAGAGATACCAACCCCCACAATCTTTAATGTGCAAGAAGCATCTGGGGTGGAAATACTGTTAAGTTACGTTTCTAAATGCTTCTTCTTCAATTATGCAGGATACAATGTTGTGCCCTCAGTTAATGGCAAAAAGTATGTCAACCTGTGAGTGACATACTCAAGGTGTATTACAAATAAAATATCTAATTTGGAATGAGCCTTTTAATTTGACTTGACATGAAATTGACTGTGTGATTCAGTCTTTATTTATTAAAGAACTAGACAGTTTGAAGGAATCTGACTTAAGACAGTTCAAACGACTAGAGGCTTAAACAAAATGAGTTAAAGGTTTTTAGTAAAGACAAATGTTCGCCTATGTTGATACAACTTAACCAGTTAAGTTTCAGCATTTGTAAAATCAAAATGGTTTAGGGAAACAGGTTTCCACGTAAATTTCTAGTGAACTCAACTAAACTGGGATTACAGGTTAATAAGCAACGTTTGTTTTTCTCTGTTGCAACGGGAAGATTTGCCACAGTCACTGAGTTCAACAAACATCTACACGAACAATGAAAAAGAAAAACTAGCATTAAAATTAATTTTCATTCAAGCTGAAAACATCTCAGATGCCAACTGTACCTTGTTCTTGCTTTTCCTTGATCTCCAAAATGGAAAGATGCAGCAGAAGAAATATTTTGCCCAACTGAACACCGTGGTCAGACACCAGCCAAGTCCGCCCATTCTCTCCTGAAAACCACCTCACGTCCTCTACTGTCTGCTCCTCAGTTCGTGCCTCCCCTCCTCTGTAGCCTGTCCTTCAATGCCCGTCTCCAAAGGTACAAAGTCTCCTTTGGTAGTTACTCTTGGACAGAATATTGGGATAGCTTGTTATCTGCGTAATGGGAAGGTACATTTTCCAAGGGTTTCACAAACTGGAGATTCCCCCTTAAGTGTAGTTAAGCTCATCCTTTCATGTGTTCTTCCCTCTCTTGTATATCCCTACAGCATCCCTCCATCATCTTCTCTCTTTTCCCTGGATGCTGCGAGACCTTCCATTCAAAGCATGAGAAAGAATAGGATTAGGAGAGGGGAAGACAGAAGTGGGCGGTGGTGGGATGGGTCAGGCAGAGCTGTCTAGTATAGAATGAGGCACTTAAAGTGATGGAAAAGGGATGGGGGGGGGGGGGGGTCTGCAATTCAATGTGGAAAAGAGGGGGTGGCATGATGTTGTGAAGCAAAGAAAGAACAATGAATCTCTGATGTGTTGAGTGCAGTAAATATATTCTCAGCATTTGAAATGAAGCTATAAATATGATGCCAATACTTCCCAGCTGATGACTGATGACTTCAAGGCTCAGAAGAAAATTTTCAAATTCACACAAGTTGGGAAAAGATGTTAACAAATAGTAAGAAAGAGTACATGCATGTGTCTTCAGGCCATAAATGTTCTCAGAGGAGTGTTGTGGTATATTTGTAGCTGTCAGGGGGGCCTTAATAAATTCTGGCAGGCCTGGACCATTTATAAATGGCCTATAGAGTCTCTGAGTTTCTATATGTTCTAAGTCATTTGCTTCTATTTAGACTGAGGACTGCATCAGTGACAGAAATCAAACCATGTGTGAACTCAGAGAGCTGATCCAGAACATTTGGTTCTATGTTCTGGCAAATGCTGCATTAGCTAAATATATTACAGAACAATAAAGAGTATCTGTCTGCAGCTCCATCTTTATTTCCTTTTAGAGAATTAAGAGGAAGCCTGTGGCTTCTCAGTGAAAACACTGTAAGATAGGCCTTTTTTGGGTGTATTCTTAGCTGCTTCCTGACTTTTGTTGTGGTCAGCCTTTTCCAAAGACTGCTCCAAATCTGAAACAAAACATTCCATATCACAGCTCAACTTAGCCAAAATTAAAAATCAAAGCCAAATGGAGGAAAAAGCATGTTGTATAAATTTGAAATAAGTGAGATGCGTGGTCAGGTTCTGTCTAGCAGTTGATTTAACGTAAATCAAACAAACCAACCAAACAAATCATTTAAAGATCAGCATTGAAAGCATCATAAAGTCTCACCAGGCGTACCCAAATCCAGTCCTTAAGAGCTACTATCCTGCAACTTTTAGATGCATCTCTTCTCCAACACATCTGAATCAAAAGGATGAATTCCCTCATGTGCATGTTATTCAGCTCTGCGGAGGCCTGGTAACGAGCCATTCATTTAAATCAGGTGTGTTGGAAAATGCATCAAAAAGTTGCAGGATGGTAGCTCCCGATGACTGGACTTGGGCACCCCTGATATAAACAGTTCACAGGGCTTTCATTTGATCAAAGTTTTCTCTCATGGACCAATCAAAACCAACAATAACTATCAATGTCAACAACAGCAGAAGAAACCTGATCACTAATCAAGCTAGCAACAATAAACAGCTAGCTCAAATAAAAAATAAACAAAAAAACACTGTGCTGGGGAACAAAGGCTGTATTTGAAGCCATATAATACTATATGTAGTGATTTAGCCTAAATGTAGTATACAGTATGCAAACTTTTACCTGGATGGTGTACTGATTGGAGAAACTCTCCAATATCATAACATACTGTAACATACTGTATCCCATAATTCAATGCGTCACGGCGGTCTCAAAACTGGAAAATATTACTGATTGATTTTTTTATACTTATTATTGTACTACACCTGAATGACATCTTCTTAGTTTAGTCTTGTTTTTTCCTTTGAATGCTGGTTAATCTTCTACATGTTCAGGCAGGCGTCGCCTCTTCATCAGGTAAGTAAATATAACATTTGTTTCGTGAAGATCCTCATTTGTAATTTTCTTCTGAGCCCTAAAGACAAACTCTGTAACTTTTCTACTTTAAAACTCTGCGTTCCGGACTCGTTTGATGGCATCGACATTTTTAATGTGCACTTGAGCCGCCCCCCAGGCTGAGAAACCGCACAATACAACGTTGTCATCCTGGATGCTGCGCAGCGCTGCAGCCGAGTTTCGCTTCACACACTAGCAAGAGGATGTAGATGCACCAGCCATTATCGGATGAAAAAACATTACCATGAAGAGAGGTAAAGAAAGAGACAGACCAAGAGACAACAGTCAAGATAAGACTGTCTTTTACTGGATTGAAAGGGCTCACTGGATGTAAGATGGATGCTGAATTAGCAGTCGATAGGGGGGGCATCACAGAAAAAGGCAAAAGTTCTGTTGTGCATCTTTAAACAAGATAAAGACAGCTACAGTATGCCAAATTTTTACTCATTTTCTAAACCAGAAACTAGCTAAAAATGCTGTAGCATGCTGCAAAAGAACCCCTTATGAGCTCGATTAGCATGCGCTAGCAACAAGTATAGTAGGCTACATAGTAAGTTCTGTATACCGTAAACTAATGTATGTAGTAGTTTAAAAAACAGCCAAACATTTAACAACCAACTCAAAAATTCAGAAAAAACTTGATCTTCTAGGGGTGGCAGGGGTTGATGTTGGGGGGGTTGCAGCAGCACCCCCCGATATAATTATAATAAAACACTGGTTTTTATTAAGCATGACAAAATGGCAGCTGCCACTCAAATTATTTTTCATCACCACCACCAGAGTATGTTTTATTTATTCAATAACAGCACGTCCACTAAACGTTAAAATAGATAATGAGTTCACTGCATCCTTTCAGATGCGTACCTAGCAATAGTAATGATGCTACTTATTAGTTACTTTTTGTTCCAGGTTTAGTGATAAACTGGTTGATCTTTTGGATTTTAGTCTCAAACTAAATATTTTTACAGCTTAGTAATAATAACCAAGGCAATACACAACACATTTTTGGATATTGGAATTTTCCTTACCAAATTATAATAAGACATTTGGTTGTTAGAACAAGCAAACATTAACTATTCCACTTGTTATTTCTTAAGCACCTCTTACAGATGATTAACTTTATTTCAATTTGGATCAATGCTATTGGTTCTCTGATCACTGAATCTATTATTACATCCCTAAACAACATATCTCATAACAATGTTAGCGGTTATGAATGCACTGTTACCTACATGATAAAGGAGAATAACCACATGGAAGATGTTTCTGGTTCTTGCTTGCAGAACCTTTGAGGGTAAAGCTAGTCAGCCAGGTGAAAGCCTGACCTCAGCATTAAACTAGTCCCTGTGTGTCACTGTGAAAGAAGATTACACAATACCGGTAAAGAGACTGTTCCAAAGAGGGTGCAGGGACAATGTTGTGTACACTTCCTGCCTCTCAGCACGGCAAACAATGGCCTTGTTTCATGTCTCAGTCTGGCAACGTCAGGTCTGTTGTCCATTCTAGGAAATTAGACAAGACGTAAGGGAGCGAAGGGTCATTGTTCCTCTGAGAATAAGAGGGGAAGTAGCCAGTCATGGTTTAAATGGGGGTCGACAGGGATGTTTTGGCCACAGCTGGTGGTATCTACTCATCAGCTTAATTTGATCTTTTTAGTAAAATGCATTTGACTTGATTTGATCATCATCCAAAACAAAGAAATCATTAATTAAAGCTTTATTTCTGCCTTGGTTGTCGTTGATCTCTACACAGAAATTAGGTCTATTTTTCTAGAGCTTCACATCTGACAGCTCTGCAGAGAAATTAAATAATGCAAATGATCAAGCTAACATATAAGCCTGGGAGTGACAGCTTTTTAATCAAACTAATGAAACAGTGCAGTGCAATTACCTTATTCCATATTTTACATGCATGTCAGCTGTCAGACGCTGAGTGCAGAGACTGGATGACATCATGCATCATTCTGCACATTGCTGCAGTAGCAGACTGATATTCCAGTAATATGAGTTGACACTGAGAGTTTTTGCAGATTCTGTCCATTATCATTGCTGCAAACCAGGTAGAAACATTAAAATGGAAATAAATAACTAATAGTCACTATTACCATTTGCATTGGACAGCGGACACACATTTGTTTAAATATAGCATTTCATGTTTCTGACCCCAACAAAGTGGTTGTGATTAATGCTACAATTACCTCCAGTCTCTCCTATTGATCCAGAGCATTTTTGGATTGAGAACTTGGCAAATGTAGGCACATGGCAGAAAGCCATGGGGAATTAAATGAAAGCTCATTTTGTCATTTGACATAACAATGACGCTCTGCTCTATCTTAAGTCGGCAGATGGAAACAATTTAGGCAAATTCACAACCATGGCGAATTTACAGCTGGACTGGTGATGGAATGGTGAGCCCATCGAGATATTGCTTTATACTAAGCTTGAACTGTGTATAGATTATTTTGCTGGACTGGATTTTGGATTACTAAACAGTGGATTTTATAGGATGGAACCTAAAAACCCAATTTCAAAATTATGTTCCACTGGGAAATTATTCCCAACATAACATAAACAACACATTAGATCCTGAAACAGACATTTCATGGAAAATATTAGCTTATTTTAAATTTGGCAACTTCTGGCTTGTGCACAAAGAGATTCCACCTGATTCTCTGAATCTTTTGATGAAACACACTGTAAATGGTGGGGTCTTCAAAGTTTTCATTAATGATTTTACATTAAGGAACATTTTTATGGAAATGTTTCCAAATATTTAGACCCAGTTAATCTCAGATTGTCTGTTCATCTTTACATTTGAGGGACTCTGCCTCTCTGAAATGCTCCTTTTATACCCAGTCATGCTACTGACCTGTTGCCAATTAATTTGTTTATCTAATGCTCCTCCAGTTGTTTCTGATTTGTACCAATTCACTTCCAGCCTTTTGTTGCTCCAGGTCCAACTTTTTTAAGATGTGTTGCTGCCATCAGATTCTAAATAAGCTCATATTTCCCACGAAGTGTCTCAGCATCTGATATGATGTTTATGTTCTATTGGGAATAAAATGGGTCTATGAGATGTGTAAATCTTTCTGTTAATTCTGTTTTTACATTTTACACTGCAATAGATCAACATGTCAGATAAAAAGGAGAAACTCTTCTTTTAACAGGTTACTATTACTAGCAAAGAAGATCTGAAGCAAACTTTTACAAGGCTGAAAAAACACCATAAGACACATTTCCACTGACTGGTTTGAAGCAAATACCATTAACTAAGCTGCATAATGTCATCAGCAGGCAGCAGTACTGCTATGTTGCTTGCTGTTGTACTTCAGTAAAAGTAGTTTTCCTAACCAGAAACAAACTTTTGAACAATGAAAACAACATAACTGTGGTGAATTTCCAAAAGGGGAAATATAGAAATCTCTACTTCAGTAATTAGTTTAAGCTCTGGGAATATCTGGAATATTACATCACATATGGGATGACGGCAATCAGTCATGTGACTTCATTGTTTTTCGTCTCAGATGGAAAACAGCTAACGAGTCACATCATTATGATCTCTGCCAGGTCAGATGTGATTCACAACGATGTGTCATTACCTCCCCAAATCTGCATCAAGCAAAAACCATCTTAATCTAGTTTAGCAACATTTCTGCACATTAGTATGACTTTTCAAAACTTCTATATGAATCTAAGAGAGCAATCAAAATCTGGCAATTTTAATTTTACATCAAATCTGGGCAATTTTTTAGTCAAAGATGACAAAAAGCTTTAAAAAATTAAAACAATTCTTGGTAAGGTAATAAATTATAACATCCACAGCTAAAGGGTGAACACCATTTCAACTGTGATGAAATCTGCCTTGAAACACCAAAGATCTGGAAGAATTTATCAGCTGCTGTATATAAAAATAGACAAAGATGCAGCAGGAAGTGATGAAAAGCTGTAAAATTCCAATGTAGTTCAAGTTACACCCACCTCAAAAAAGTTCAAAAAGACCTGTTACATGTTTATTCTAACATCAGTAGGAATATTTTTTATTTTTTGTTGCTAGACAGAAGTAGACCTTCATCTGTCATTGTAAAACTGTCATCAGTGCAGTCATAAAGCGTCCATATCTTCCATATCTGGACAAGATTAAACATTTTCTAGGTGGGGAAACAACAACAATCTATTTCATATGCACTCAGTTGATGCTATGCACCAAAGGAACACAAAAACTAATACAGCCTCTATCTTGTCCAACATCGGTAGACACAAATCTGTTCAATAAGATCTGGCTAATTAACAATCAGTCTGGATCAACTTGAAATTTAGCAAGACACATATTTGGTGGCGATTGTTCTGGGATTTTCCTGAACAATCTGAGCAAGAATAACACAAACTGTCCATGACATCATAATCGCTGACATTCGAGTCTGCAATTTCACTCTTTACTTAATGTTGTAGCTTTTTACTGGCCCTTACTGGTACGAAACATTTGCACATTTGTAAGGAAAAGAAGCTACATATTTAATCAGTGTAAGTTACATCATGACAGTAGAACTTAGCTACATATTAAATGATAAAACCTCTACAGATCATTCAGGGATATTGGATTCGAAACAGGACTAAGATGTGATAATAAAGGTGTAAACCAATCATAATCCTTCAATTGGTTTTCATGGCTTCCTTAAATAAAAGGGAAAAAACTAAGAAATCAAATAAAAATTGCTATCATCCTTTAGAAAATTTGATATTTAGCCACCTTAAACAGGCAGCTTTAAGATTTTTTTATGAACTGACCGTAAGGTGGGAGGGAATCCCTGACCACCCGGAGTTTAAACAGACATGTTGAAGCAGCACTCACCAGCCAGAGGGACATGGCAGAGTTTTCTTTGAAGACACCTGGAGCAGTAATTCCCTTTCACAGATCCACAGCTTGTAGAACACTGAACTGTCTTTTCTGGGATTAACTAGTCTGTGTTATTGTCCCTGAAAGTTGGATGCACTCACGAAAGAGAGCCCGGCAGTCTGGCCCTTATCCTGACATACTTCCTGAGCTGCATTGTTAGCGAGGAGAGAGGAAACACACGTACGCTGTGGAAAGCCAGTGTCAGGAGATCATAGCATGGAAAGTGAGAATACCAAGAGCTGCTGTTTGTTTTCTCCTAATTTTTTACTAGCTAGAATCAGAAATTAAGCTGAAAGCAGAAAAAAGACCAGAAAGGCTCAGATAAACTTTCTGCAAGAGAAACTTTGTCACAAGTTTCCATGACTCAGGTCAAGCCAATTCCTCTATACTGTAAAATCTGTGCAGCCATGACTGAAAATGAGGTTTCATAGGGACGACTTCAATAAACATTTTGCATATTGACTTCTTTGCACGCTTAAGGGGGCAGAAGACTCCGTTAACAAGCCTACAAACACACTTTAGATTGTCAAATTTCTGACATAAGTCTCAGAGACAATGACAATAACTTCCTCCGTCCATCTTCTGCCGCTTATCTGGGGTCGGGTCCATCAAAACATGACGGTGACACCCATCCCACACTCAGTTTTCCTTTTTGTCATCAGGAAAACGGTCCAGGAGCATCAGCTGCAGGACCAGCAGGAGGCTGTACAGTGCATCCCCTACCACCCACATAGACTAAATGACTGTACCCTGGCATATATGCACCTTAGGAGGGCACACACATGGAGCTGTCTGCATCTAAAATATTTTTATTTTTACTTAATGTTTTTATTGTGTTCTAGATCTTTTATTAGTGACTCTTTTATTCTGTTTTACTATTTGCACTGCACCTTGGTTTCAGGGAAATGCCATTTCGTTTCTCATGTACAGGTACTTGAGAAATGACAAGAAAAGCTTGTAAAACGAATACTGCAAAGAAGTTTAAGAACAGTCACGTTGACCAGGTGAGTTTTCTTCTTGAGCTCTTAGAGTCAGCTTAAACTCTCCAAGAGACATCAATTTTGTTCATTTCAGATCAGTCTGTAAGATATTCCAAGTGGAAAGAGCAGCATATCTAAAGCTTTTTCCCCCCAAGTCCTGTTCTCTCTATGGACCACCATATGTAGACCAGAATGAGAGCAAAGGCCATATTGGGTCTGGTTTCTTAATATGGCCTTCGCTCTTCTCCTGCTCTTATTAAAGGTCATTGACTGACTGATCATCAGCAGGCAGGTTTAGTAGCAAAAGCAGGTAATTCAGTCAGCAAAGCAAACTTCATAAAAAAGCTTTGGTTAGTGACGGGACGCCTCAGCTGAATCACTGAAGCATGTGTGGAGTAGGAAGGGTGATTTCAGATCTCTTTCTTTTAGCTTATGACACTAGTGCTAGGCGGTCTCTATGCCCAAATATACACATCACTATTTTTCAGTAATGCCAGTAAGGGTCGAACGATTCATCGTTTCTAAATTGAAATTTCTATTTAAAATGTTGCAATTACAAAATCCCAAAACAGCCTGATTACTTTTCATGTTTCACGACACCTGATCTTGGTCCTGATCCTGATCCAGATCTCACACCTGCAGCATCCACTGCTTTACAAATCCACTCCTTCAATCCTAATTCCTGTCGTCTTTCTTGTGCAACAGTCATTTAAGCATCATGTGACAGCTGCACTCAGCTGTGAAGTCTCATTTCAAACTTCATAAACAAACAACACAGAGGACAGAAAACATTATAAATGTCCTGATGAACTGAATGAAGTCAGTTTTACTGAGTGGAGTTGCTCTGAATATTTAAGTTCAGATCTCAGATAACTATTGACGTTAATAAAACCTACAAAGAATATTGGATCCATTTGAAGCCGTAATACGACTCCGAAATTCCTACGATGATGTTGATTCAGCTCGTTCAGCTGCGTCTCTGTGATGGACGTGAAGTTCTCAGCATCTTCACCTTCCTGGGACTTTAAAGATGCTGACTTATATCTGGATGAAGCGATATATTTCCTGACATGCGTTGTCTGTCTGCTGGTTTAGAGCATGATCACCTGCGTGTGTGTGCACGCGTCTGTGCGTGTGCGCGTCGATGTGAATCTCTGCCGTGTGTAATACAGAAATCATGAGAGAAATGAGGAGCTGAGGTGTAAACAAGACAAATAACATCAGACTGTTTAGTTTTTACTACGAGGACAAAGTATAAACCTGTTCTAGAGGAAATGTAACATTCAGGTTTCAGTGTTTTGGCCGTTTCACCGATTTCACTATATTTGACAATATTTTTGACTGGTTGTTGAAAGAATTACGACAGTAAATGTATAGAGAATTCCTTCTACTGTCCTGGAAGTTGTACGTTTGTACATTTAAAAAAAGATAAGAAACAAGATGTTCATATCCATTCTGACATCACAGCCCTGAACCCATCATCAGAACTCATCAGAATCTGGGCCCGCATTCCTAAAGACTGAGAATCTTCTCAGAGCTCCTAACTTAACCTAAAAATTCGGAGCAAGGACTTTTAGCTTAGGAGTGATTCCAGAACATTCTCAGAGAACTCTGAGCAAGGAATGGGCAGAATGGGTGTGGTTGACCCCGTTACTAGGTATGAGTCATCATTTCCAAAGCTGTGATTGGTTGATCCTAAAAGCTAGATAAAAAATATACTTTTGGTGATAATGGGCAAAGGATGGACCCTCAAATCAATAAACTTAATCATAGGATCTAATCTTATGAAGACTGTGTAATTATAAATAATATTTCACATAAAAGAAAATATATGTTAAATGAATAGTAAGCTATACTTTAAAATTATCCTACAAAATGTGTGAAAACTAAGGCCCACTTGCACAGTGTTCACATAGTGATAGTTATATTTATTTGCTTATATTAATTGCCTTGCTGTTAATTTTTGCACTTTCAACATTTCATTTCATCAATGTCTATGATTGCTGACCGGCCTATAAGAAGCAGTGTTGGTTGGTTTTCAAATCTACCACAAACCAGTGAACAGCAAAGGAGAAGAAAAGAACAAGGAAATCTAACTGGACAGAGGAAGAGGTAAATTTGGCCTTAGGGAACTCCTAAAAGTCCTCTTCCCTGCTCTTAACAGATCTCACCTTAGGAGCTCTCTTAGGAGCTAGGATTCTTTAGGAATAGCATTTATCTTTAAGGATCTAATCTTCACTTTTAGGGGAAATTCTAAGAAAACATCATGATTCTAAGATTTTTCTTAGAATTTGGCCACTAGGAGCAACTCTTTGTACTAAGAATCTTTAGGAATACGGCCCCAGGTCTTTAGCTCTATGGATTGTCCTCCAGATTTTTCAGTTTTACCGTCATCATTTCATCACTTTATTTATAAAGTGCTTCAACACCAGCCACAGCTAAACAAAGTGCTGTAAATCTAAGGTAGATCAAATAAAGCCATAAAAACGCATAAAAAACAACCATGTAAACAATTAAAATGAATTAAAAGGATGTGGAGCGTGTTGATCTCAGTTTCATTCATTCTTGGTACTGCAAAGCATTGGTTTTTTTCGTGTATGTCAGCGGTGCAGCAGATTGCTCGTGTTGCCGCCTCCAGGGACAACTTTAGCTCAACATAATTTTCAGTAACCACTGGCTTGGTCCACGTCTGACGTTTTAAAACCAAACCATCTCCAGACAACAGATACGACTCCTTTTTTCTGTGTCATGTTAAACTTCAACGTCTGCTACAGCTTCACTTTCCGTTCTCACTGCTCAACATCTCCAGTAACACAGCTGCTCTGCTGCATGTTTAGGGGTGCAGCAGTGAAAAAGGTCCCCTTCTCAAACAGTTTTTGAGATTACACTTGGTATTGTGTTTTCTTTTTTGCTTTACAATTGCCACTTTTTAACCAAGAGTTTCCCAACTGAATCCCTCCATCCCTTAATGGAAACCACCTCAGACCTCCAAGATTCATTACCTTTTATCTGTGAAGGGATTTTTTTTTTTTAAAAACAGAGCGTGCAGGCTTTGAGCAGCGGGAATTGCACGGGACATTAACATCGCCTCGAGTTTGCTTTTCCTCTCGACATGACTTTTACAAGGTTTTGAGGAACAAAAGGATATTTACTTTGCTAGTGATGAAGCAAAGCGGTGGTTTGCTTAAGTGGTCTCACACCAGAGCTCCAAGGATCCTGGAGGTAAAATCCAAGTTGAAATAAATGTTAAATTATACCTAATCATTAAATAGTCAAACCCTTCAGTGAAACCATTATAGTTCATTGGATTGGACCCAGTGTGCTTACCAGAGCATTTCCAAAAGCACTCATCTTTCTATTCATATGATTTTCATGTTCTTCTACAGACACACATATAAAACAGATGGAAATTACTTTCTAGAAACCCATTGGGTGCCACAAAGAAGAAAATCTCCAAGTACTGTCGACTAAAAGCAAGCTGAGGAGTTTCTGTCTGTGCATGTATAAGCTGATAGATGGAACCTAACCGTGTCTGTATTGTAAACAATGTGAAGCCCTGAACTGAAACCATATAGGATTCATTCTTCCTAAAGCCTCGCTAAAACCCCCTCCGACAGATCAAAGTCTGCATTGTGTGCTTTTAACGTAGGGGGGTGGGTTACGTTCTGGGCAATTGTTATTGCTCCTCAAAATGCTAAGCCATGAAGGAGCCTCGAATGAACGCCGCCGCCATGAGGAGTGTTTGAAAAGTGCGTTGTGTTCCATGTGTGTTATTGACATGAGAGAAGCACTTAGAAGTGTACAATGCTCGACCTCATACTAGACATTTCTGATCAAACTACATAACCGCAACATAAACATTGGGCAGCAGTGGCTCAGGTGGTAAAGCAGAGTCCAATAACCAGAAGGTTGGTGGTTCAAATCCTGCTTCCCCCCAGTCAACTGTCCTGTTCTTGGGCAAGACACTTCACCCCCCTTGCCTCCAGTTTCAGCAACACTAGTGTATGAATGTTCAGTGGTGGTCAGAGAGGCCGTTTGCACACATTGGCAGCCACGTCTCTGTCAGTCTGCCCCAGGGCAGCTGTGGCTACGCAGATAGCTTACCATCACCAAGTGTGAATGAATAATTGGATTCACTGTTAAGCATCTTTGGGTGTCCTGGTCTGTTTTATTAGTTTAATTACTAAACATAAGAGTTCTTTGAAAGAGAAAAGAACCTATAAGTGTTTGTATTGAAAACTTTTTCTGGCCACTTTTCATTCATGTACCCAATGTGCTCAGGAGTCCATGCTACACAAGTAAATAAAAGTTATGTAATCCTGTAGGTGGTTGGGTTCAGCACTGGTGCAGCAACCTACATTACTGGTTCTTCAGGAGGTTTTCCTTCCTGTAAAAGGGGATTTTCCCCTTTCAACTGTCTCCTCGTGCAGTTCAGGATGGACGATTGAATCAAAGAGAAGATTTGATGTATTTTGTATTTTCCTCTTTTTTTATTTAGTAATAATGGATTTGATTTATTTAGTGCTTTTCAAGGCCCTCAAAGCGCTTTACATTGTATCCATCATTCATCCACTCCTCATTCATAATCGGTGTTGGTAAGCTACATGTGTAGCCTAAGCTGTCCTGAGGAAACATGGCAGCCAATCCATGCCAACAGCCACTCCAACCATCAAAACATCCATACACCCGCAATGCTGACACTGGAGCAGAAGAGGGTGGAGTGTATTGTCTCCAAGGACACATTGACAGATTGACTGAGATTCAAACCGCAAACCTTCCAGTCATTGGACAGGCGGCTCTACAACCTGAGCCACCAATATACAAGCAACGTCCTCAACATGCTGACAGGTGTGGTGATTAGCACTGTCACCTGACAGGAGGAACCTCTACGGCCATGTCCCAATATTCGCACTTCCACCTTTGTGCCCCTGGATTGCGCGTTCGCATTGAGGGTTCGAGTGTGTTGGGTGTCCCGATTCTCCCAGGTGGACGTTCGCCCCCTTTGCTACCTCAGTCCACACACAGTCCGCATCTTTGCAGACTTTGCCGAAGCATATTACCCACAATTCATTGCTGCATGTCCCATTTGAAGCAAAAAAGTGGGAAAGTGGCAATGTTTGGACAGTTCCTTGGCTGAAAAAATGTCTTGAAGTATTGAAATATTTCCTCTTTTACTGGCTGTACATGTGTAATAATATTTGAAGTTTGTCTTGTTACTTTGAAATATGCTTTAAATTTCTGAGAGTTATTTTACTGATGTCTATATTTATTTACAGATATTCTATGCTAACAATTTAATCACTTTTTGTTTTCAACCAATCATAAAGCAGCCAATCTAATTACTTCATATTCATTATGATCATTTTAAACAGCAGAATAGCAAACACAACCATCGGTGCGTCATTGTGGATGTCACAGAAATTATGTTATGGCGCAAAATGATGGCGTAACCACTGTCCCAATTCTGCTGTTTTCCCACGTTTGTAACCTGCGCACTCGAACCCTTATGTGCACTTCTACCAAGTGCACACTTCCTAGAAGACCATAGAGCGTAGTATGGGTATTGGGACAGGGCCTACGTGGGTTTTCTCCGGGTACCCAGATTCCACACTATTGGACCCACAGTCCAATAGTGTGTATGTGAGGTTAATTGGTGATTCAATATCTAAACCCCAAGAGTAAGTGTATACTGTTTGTCCCATTTGTCTCTGGGTGTAGCCTGCCTCTAGCCTGCAGCAGCAGGGATAGGTCCCAGCTCCTCTGTGATTATAGAAAATGGACGTGTATATGGAAGTCTGTCACACTTATAGAAGTGTTCATCAGATATTTTTTTCTATTTATTAATTTTCTTTCCTGCTTATGTTCTTGCAGACTGAATGAAAGCTAAGTGGACTTGGGTTGGACTGTTTAATGACCTCATAGTGTGAGCAATCTGTTCCTCAGAGGAACTGTCCACAACATGTCATTAAGTAAATAAAATTCTGTCCAGACTTTCCCTTTCCAACTGAAGAACTTCCAGTCATATGTTTTAGAAGAATAAAAGGGTGAAAACAAGATGTTGAGATTTAAATGATGGACCTTCGTATCAGAGTTCGAGTAAATGGCTTTAGATCAAGACAAGGCAAGTTTATTTGTAAAGCACATTTCATGTACAGGACAATTCAAGGTGCTTTATATAAAACATCAGAAGCACTACAGTGGGGTGCAGAAGAAGCATTAAAAACAAACTTGTAAAATAAAACAAGAAAAAAGAAACCCTCAAAGAAGATAGGATAAAACGCAGCAGGATTTTGAAGTCGATTCTTTGACAAACAGGAAGCCAGTGTAAAGATCTGAGGACTGGTGTTATACGATCCACTTTCTTGGTCTTAGTGAGGACTGGTGTTATATGATCCACTTTCCTGGTCTTAGTGAGGACTGGTGTTATA
>JBBBVU010000013.1:28427506-28450137 GCA_037177055.1 Atherinosoma microstoma
GGGAATCTTTTTTTTTTCAAAAAGTGAAATTGTGGTTGTGAAATATTAAGTTTGGCACCAGGTGTCTCAAAAGTTTAAATTTAACTTCAGTGAGTTAAATATGCGTTTAATTATATCAGATAATGCTCATGGGAGTCTCTGGAAGAGATCCAAATCAACATTACCTATGCATGTTGTTTAATTTTAAAAAGACTAGTTTTCCGATATCGGCCGATACCGGAAAAACGCAAATATCGGCCCCATATATCGGCCAGCCGATGTATCGGTCGATCCAGGGATTCATTTTATTACTATTGATCACAGGGTAGAGAAGGGGTTAGTTTAAATACGCTTTTTTTATTATTACTAATATAAATAAAGCCTTAGTATATTTTCTCTACCAACTTAAAATTTGTTGCTGTGCTCGTTATTATACCATGTGACTAGAAGTCTACCAGCTGATACTCGGGCATTAGGTTTTATCTTTATCAGGGAGAAAACTGCAACTTCTAGTGATCTTATAGCCTTATGTGACAGGAGACTTTACGATTGGTCGATTGTGAATACAACATTAGCAATCATATAAAGCTGGCGTGTCACTGTGACACAGGCCCAGTTCTCCACTGCTACTTGCTGGTGTCCATTATGTCTCATAATATTTGGCCTTTTTTAAAGCTGTGGTCTGATATTTGTGCGTATTTATGATTTAATTTTCTTCATCACTAATGCCTTTGAGCAGGTCCATATTTTGTGTTGACCTCACATGATTGCCTTCCATTTTGTGACGTTATTGCCTAGCTGTGTTGGGGTTTTTAGGGGGGGGGGCCCATACAAAATTTCTCCGCTAAAGCAGCATTAAATGATATTGTTTTTTGCATGTACACTTTGATTATTATTTATATTAATATTTAAATCTGATTCTTGCTATATTTTTTTTTACTTCATATCTGAGTTACAACCGTCCTTCTTGACTTGATTTGAAAGGAAATTACAGGAAATTTTACTCATATATTTTTAATCTTTGTTTTTATCTCTGTTCAGTACTTTGATCAACTGTGGTTGTTGTAAAGCGCTCCATAAATAGAATTTGACTGATTGATTGATTGATTGATTGATTGATTGATTGATTTATTTGAGTTTTCGATTCATCTCAGCTCATCTTTAAATGCTCTTCGTATCCACCCCCAGGTCCTCGTGACTTACCTGAAACAGAACCAGGGACATCTCCAGTTCAGCAATACGACGACCAACACAGCCTCTCACACCGAAACCAAACGGAATGGACCCAAAGGGATTTGGCCTATCGCGACCATCACGGAGCCATCTCTCTGGCTTAAATGTGAACGACTCTGGGAATGTGTCTTCATCATGACTAATAGCGTAGTGACACAATGTGAAATGGGTCTGAAAAAACAGGAATCAAAACATGACAATTCTGAAATTTTATTGTTATATAAAATCCTAGTTAATCCTGTTTTTGTTTTCTCAGATATTAGTCTTTTTAACCTTTCTGAAAAATATACTCAAGTTAATGTCTAATAGTGGACACAGTGACATTTATAATATAATACCTTTATTATCATTATACAGTGTACAACAAAAATATGATAGCAACTCCTTTAAAATGCAAAAACATACACAAAAACAACATATTGATTAGACATTATTCAACACTATAAATGAAAGGAAAAAGAATATGACACAGACTGAGTGATGACGTTGTCTGTGTATCCATATGAGAATTCAGAAGGATGAAGGCTTTAGGGAAGAAACTATTTCTAAGTCTGTTTTGGCTTTACTACACCTATTAATTTACTGGTCTTGATGAATTAGACTCTCCTGGTCCTCCTTTCATCATTACTCTTCTGGTTAAATAAAGATTTAAATAAGGTTTATACCTGAGAGCAACAGGTTTAATATGTGATATCCAGGATGTGATCTGTCCTTGATGATATCTTGTGCCTTAGTGCACAAAGAAACAAAGAAAGTACAGAAAGCCTAACAATGCTTTAAAGAGACAAAACAAAAAACTCACCTTCTTGGGAAACTGATATCCACCAAGACAAATGGATCTTTCTGTTATGATTCTTGCATTCAAAGGAACCACAGGGTACATCCTGTTACAACAGAGTTTAGATAAACAATCATTTAAATAACTCCATTTAACTGTAATCCTCAACAAACACAGTAAATAGATCAACAAAATGTTGTTTCCCTATCCTTTTTTTCTTGCAAGCTCATTGAAAACAGAACTACATACACACACAAAGAATATAGAAAATGGACAGAAGGCTCCCAATTAGTGATTCAACTTTTTTGTTTGTATATTTTGTTTTGCGACACAATCTGTAATCTAAATGAATTTTTAGAGGTAATTCTAAGTAAAAACAAACACTAAACTAAATAGCTGAATACTACTAATACCAACCACATTTTTCTAAAAATGTAATTATGAACAAAGAGGTTTGTACCTACATATTCATGTATGTATGCATGTATTCAGTATTTTGTAGAGCCACTTTTTGTAGAAGTTACAGCTGCATGACTATCAAGCTGCTGGGATTTTTGTTCCGTCTTCAAGTTGGATGGGTTTTCTTGGTTTTCAGTAATCTTTAAGTCATGCCACAGATTTTCTGCTAGATTGAGGTCTTGGCTTAGACCATTTAAACACATTTAAATGTTTCCATATTAACAAGCTAGGGCCTCTCCAACAGTATGCTGAGGGTCATTGTCCTGCCTGAAGGTAAAGGTTCATCCCAGTCTTAAATCTCTGGAAGACTGCAACAGGTTTTCCTCAACAATTTCCCTATTTATCTCCATCCAGCATTCCCTCAATTCCAACCCGTTTCCTCATCTCTGTTGATGGAAAAAAAAGAAAACATCCCCACAATATGATGCTGACACAATCATGCTTCACTTTGAAGATGGTGAGCTTGAGTTGGGGTTTCTTATCTTTTTCTGTTAGCAATGTTTTATATGGTTTCAATGGTTCATAGTGGCCGTATGGATGGATACATAAGTCTCTGCTGTGGACCTGTCCAGCTCCATCAGGGTTACCTTTGTTCTCTCTGTTGTTTCTCACATTAATGCCTTCTTAACTTTTTAAAGCTCAACCCAAGAAAAACTGGGGAGAAAAGTCCAATTTTTTTAAATCTGAAGTCTTTATTTGGCCATTTAAAAAAATTTAGGAAAAAATTTAAAAAACTTTATTTTTCGGTTTAACCTTTATTACCGTGAGACATGTCAAAATTATTGTAGTGCAGTCTTCCGCTTCCTGGTATCGATTAGGGTAGAAGACAAGTATCATGTTATATACCTCAGGGTTTTGAGCAAAGCTTTTACCAAAAGTGATGCAAAAGTCTCATAAACGCTATGTATCAATATGATACATTAGACTTTATAGGGTTAATTCCTTCCTTGCCTGGTCTGTGAGTTATGGTGGACAGCCTTCTCTTAGAGGGACTGTTGTGGTGCCATATGTGAGGGTTAATCTAATGATGATGGATTTCCTCTTTGAGTATTTTTCTTTAACCCAACACTTGCTTCTTCACATCTTTGTCCCTGACCTGTTTGGAGAGCTTCTTGGTCCGCATGGTGTCTGTGATTAGTGGTGGTTCATACTATGGGGACTTTCAGAACAGGTACTGAGATCATGTGATTGCACACAGGTGGATCTTATTTAACTAATCATGTTACTTTTGAAGGTATTTGGTTGCACCAGATCTTAAGCCTCATTTATGTTCGACATGTTGCATATGAATGTTGCCTGCTGTCCATCCTCTGCATCCTTTGTGTGCGTATTTAGATCCGTTTTCAGTGCTTGCAGATGCATAGCCAGATGTAGCAAATGGCACAGTACCACGGAAACCACAGAGGCAGCGTTGCACACTATAGCTCAGTGTTTTTCAACTTTTTTATAGCCAAGGTACATTTTTTTCATTGAAAAAATCACAATACAAACCATAAACAGAAAATGTAAATAAAATGAAACCCTATGTTAACAATATAAAGTCAAATTGTCAAAGTGTCTTGAATAGAAATCAAATGTTATTATATCATTTGCAGATAGTAATACATTTGTTTTCAAAAAATGTTTTTAAGACCAATTAGGTGAAATTGGATAACTTCTGGTGGTACACCTGACAATCTCTCACGGCACACTAATGTGCCATGGCACAGTGGTTGAAAAACACTGCTATAGCTCACCAGCGAAAGAAACAAAGAAGAAGAAGCAGCAATGTATAAAATGGTCACACAGACCACCACTGTCTTCAGGCCTTCTTTTTATATTGACCATAAAACATTCCTTCTTCTACAAGTCTTACCTGAGTGTTTCTTTGATAACAGCCCGTAAATATGGCATACGAGTGACCTCTGCAGCCGTGGGAACCTGCCCTGCTGCTACCATTGTGGACACTTCTTCAAAAAGTTTGTCTTGGACTTGAGGGCTCTTGGACAGCTGGTACAAAGCCCATGTGAGAGTGTTGGAGGTCTTCACAATGAAGAAACATAAGAATGTCAACACGTAGAAAAATAGCCCACATAGATACACTACATACATCTCATGTACAGGCAGAAAAAGACAGAATTTTGCATTTTTGGACAATTACATCATCATTTTCATTTCTTTTCTTCAGACTGTTAAGACAGTTACTTTACCGTGTCCACTCCAGCTAAGAGAAGCTCCGCAATGCTGGCATAAACGTCTTTAGTGCTCATCTGAGTATTTGAGAGGAGGTATGTCAGATATTCACCCTCCACTTCCTTGTTGTTGTTGACACGCTCCTGAATAACCTCCATCTTCTTGTCGATCAACTTTATAGCTAGAGTTAGAGCAGAATAGGAGTGTTTGATTTTAGTAGCCTTCTCACAAAAAGGTATCTCGTTCTGACAAAGTTTGTTTAAGAAATTCCGCACAGAACTGTAGTTTGAATAAAAGTTAGCTCAGTATATAAGCAAAAGATGGGCTCATTTTAGTTTAACCATATGATATAACCGCCTCAGGCATTTTTGTCCATTTTTCCCCGACCCCCGATTTTTACTTGGTGATTGTTTTTGCTCTGTTGCACCTTAACAACTGCAACTAAATTATTTTCCACATAATAGCCTAAATATTACAGGAGATGGGACTTTATTGGTGTTTAGAGTCTTTGTAAATGACAAAGATTAGCAACAAGATGGACTTGGTTGCATTTGTATTTTTCACATTGTGTCAGACTGTCTGGGGGCAAAAATATACATGCACAAAAATACTGCTATAAAATCAAAATAGATTAATATACTTTCTGGTTTTTATAGATCACTTGAATACCTTCAGACCTGCTCAAAACTACAAAAGATTTAATCATTTTAAGACTTTCAACCCTTTAAATGTCAGTTTAATTATTTAAATGATTGATTATTGATTGAAAAAACATACAAAACATGAAATATGTTCTACATAATATATTTTAGGTGGATGGAGCTTTGGTGGTAGATAGGGTCTTACATATGTCAAAGATTAGCAACAAAATGGACTTAATTGCATTTGAATACTTTATGTAGTGTCAGATACTACTTTTGGTGACCTTTGTGGCCAAAAATGCCCCATTGACTTCCATTAAACCAACATAATTTAATCTCACAGTCATCACAGTTTAAAACTATTTATTCTGACATGTCAGCATTTCATTTGAAAGAAGAGTAGCGATTCAATAGTGTTCCCACTGTAGATGCAGTAAATTCAAGTAATGATGTTTTGCACAAAAAAAAGAAATGATGTATAAAGTCAAATCATTGTGCCGTTTATACCACTCACCAAAGTTGAAGATGCCCTCCCAACCAGCGATATAGCGCCCCCAGTAAGGCAGTAGATTACGGCTCCACTTGGGAGTAATAGTCACAGCCATACTGTAGGAGAACATCTGGGCAATGGCATTGATGAAATCTTGTGTACCTGCAGGGATTTCCTTTTCCAGACACCCAAGCCTTGTTTCAAACAAGATGGAAGCAATACCTGCATAACAAATGCTCAAGTAAGTAGAATAAAAGAAAAATTTTCAAGAACCTGGAAACTAAATCCAAAAATTTCTAACAATTTTAACAAAAAATATACTGTATTTGACTTTAATGACTTAGAAGATTTGAACAAACATGTACAGAGCACTTGCTTCATCATCCAGCTGTGCAGCTTTAACATTCAGATTTGCCATACCCTCTAGTGAAAACAGGTAAAACTCATTGCTGATGTCGGTGACCAGGTCCCCCGTCAGGCTGCGCTGGCGCAGATGTTGGATTCTTCTGGTGAAATCTCTAACCACCTCATTGATAACACCAGCGTACTGTGCAGAGTCCTTTGGATGCAACATGCGCTTGTTAAGCAGCACCCTCAGGTTGTACCACCTCTCCCCCTCCCTAAGAGCGGACAAACGTTCAATTACAATAACGAAGATGCTCCAGAAGTTTCCAGATATGTGACATTTGGCTTGATGTCGATGTCCAAACTGATTCTTACAAGTAAGAATAAAATGACAAAAGATCTGACAACAGGATGTAAGATATGCTGTCATGGTTTCATGCTCAAGTAAGATTTTCCGAGCCACCTTTGAAGAAAACCTATTTGATTCTGAGCTTTTTCAGCTTTTTGGACTAAGGACTGTATTTGAATTGGATATTGGATACTGAACAAAACTTGTTCCACTTCTTTGGATGGATTTTTTGGTAATTGATGGAATGGAATGTTGGACCTAGAGATAGCCTGTCTGATGAAAAGGAGAAATAGCTTGTTTTCTAGCATTCACCACCTACTTTCCTATAACAGATTCCTATTTTTGTTAGATTTGAAGAATGTGGGGGGCAGGAGGCGCGAGGGGGGGCTTCTCTGTTTAAATCGACTGAATTCGACCTTTAATACAAAGGAGTTAATGTGGTCCGTGCTACTAATCAGCTTCAACTGGATTACAAACCCAGAAATGGAGCAAAATAAGAAATGTTCTCTATCTTTTTTGACAACTTTGTGTCGAATCTAACATTTTCTAACAAAACTACAGATCAGAATCAGTCCATTTTACACAGAATTATGAAAGAAAACTTACAAAAAATGTTAGAATTACAGGAACTGTTTAATGGAGTGTAATAGATTGTTGTGTTTGTTGCACAAAACTTGTTCATCTTACTCTGTGAAAGGCCCGTAGCCGAGTCCTCTCATGTCGCGGTACTCTGTCCACAGGGACATGTCTCCTCTGGAAGGAAACTTCTCATCCCTCCTCATGAGTTCTTCCAGTAGCTGAGGGGTGTTTACGGACACAGACATAAGTCCACTTTTGTATATGGGCCCATATAACTGCTTCTCATAGATCTGATGGTGGAAAAAAAAACGTGGAATCGATGAGTTAAGAGAGAAATAAACAATATCAGAATAAATGAAAACTTAAACTGCTGCATCTAAAACATCAATGTCATCACAGTCGTACCATTGTCCATTTACTGACTCAATTAGCAGATCTCTGTTTATCTCACCAGAACTTGTTCTGCAAGGAAAGTCATTCCACTGTCGCAGTCAGCTGAGCATATCTGCTGTTATCTGGTTACTATGGTTACTATGGAAACAATAGCAATACTATCCACCTGAAGTTTTTAGCAGACATTGTCGTTGAGGAATTTGCAGAAATAACAAAGACAAACCCCTCAAATAAATAGAGTAATTCATATACCCCCGCACATACCCTCAGCATCCAAAGCTCTAACAGGTTTCTACTAGAACGTTTTGTTCAGAAAAACCTGGTCATTGTGCTGCAACCTGCCGTACCTGTAGCTCATGGAAACGACTGTAGAAACCTTGAAACACCATTCTGTAAAGCATCTCCAAGAAGCTGACATGTGGGAGGTCTTTTATTGTCCGAGGCTTGTCCTGGAAGGCAGAGAGAGCCCCCGTGGAAGAGGACGTCCGACCCACACCTCTAGCACAGAACTGAGCCTTGGAAATAGGGCAAGGCAGCAACCAGCTGCCATTCCTGGGCAATACTCTCCAGGACAGCCACGCAGCCATTGCAAGAGCAGAACAGAAAATACACTGAGCTCCTGTTACATCCAGGAGACGGGCTGAGCAGGGAGGGGCCATGTCTCAGATTATTTAACCCCTCCAGCCCAGCTTTTAAAGACAAGAATAATATCCAAAAAGGACAAACTTTCAGGTTGTCATTATCTATGAGGCTTAAATTTCATGTAACCACTTAGACTTCAAATTTTGACACCATGTCTGTATGAGTAGCTGTAATTAGACTGTTAAAGTGGTTCTTTTACTGGAAGCCCGAGAACAAAAACAGGAGAGGATCTTTTCCTATTTATCTAAAAATGTATTCCGATTCAGGTCACAGGTAAAGCAAAGCAGCGCTTGGCTCAGGGGACAGGTTGTCCGCCTGAGCCACGAGCCTTAGATGTGTTCACATTTTTTCTTCTTAGATACGGCGGGCCTCGTACAAAGGGGTGGCTTGACACGCAAGCAAGTGTAATTGGCCAGTTATGCCTGACATGAGCATGCATGGGATGTTCTGTGTATGTGAATGTTGAATTGATGCGTGTATCTAATGCAACAGACCTGACCGATAACAAGCTGATTAATTCTCGGTCACATCTAGTTCTTGCTTATGTCATCTATCTCGGTGATGTCACTCTATGTATCAGCTGATGACTCTTAGTTAAGTCTGGTTTTTGCTTATTATCCACTTTATCTGCTGGGCTGAAGGACACACAGACAGAGCAGAGCTAGAAAACAGTTCAGAACATGACAAAATATAACATGACCAATAATATCCCATGGCCCCCCGTATTTTCATCATACATACATACATATATACAGTATATATACACATACAGAGAAAATAAAAATGAGAAATTATGAGGTGGCAACCCCTGCTTAGCTTATGTAATGTCCCTACAATAAGCTGTTGAACCTAAAACAATGGAGCCTGTGGTTCCTACTTGACTCTGGCCTTCCCCTCCCAATTGAAAGCATATGAAAACATGTTTTTCTTGCTGTTCTCTCAATTACATAATCTTTGGGGCTGGATGCAAAATACCTGACATTGAGACAGCAATAATCAGCCATCTAGGACCAAAAACTGGCTAAAGATCTCAGTGATGTTTGACCTCGTGAGATCACATCACATTAAGTGAGAATTTTGTCAGGAATGAATTAATTACATCTTTAGTTCTAGTTGTTTCTGGAGAACCGGAAATAACGGAGGAACATATTTATGATGAGGTTGGAGATGAAATAATAAGTTTGAGTCAGACAAATAAGGAGTCTAAGTTGTGTTTGTTGTAAATGATTAATTCAGGCTAGGATTTGTAAACTGTCAACCAACTTAGGGTACTTCAAATATATGTTAAAATTCTCTGCAAATATCAGCAATTTTAAAACACAAACTAAATCTAATCGTGAACACACAAATGACATGAATATTTTACACAGATTTTTTTACCCAGATGTGATCATTGATATGTTTAAAAAGGCTCCTGCATATACAAATAGTTAAATATGTCATCTGATATGCAGAGACTACATTTGCTTACAGATCATCCTTCGATCTGAGCATAATAACACGTCTGGCCAAGAGAAAAGTGAAAGACAACATGGGCCGACATCAGAGGAAACATTGTGGTTCCCTGAGAAATTATCTAAAGCTTAAAGGGGGTCAGGTGTGATGGTTACCCCAGAGACCACGGAGTGGTCTGGAGTTTTGCTGGAGTTTTGATGCTCGCAGGGGAATCGGGGAAAGAGGAGGAGCTGGGATATTCCAGCATAGGGTCATTTTGGTTGCAGCAGTTCCTTCATCTGCGTAGTGAAGTCCAGGAGGGGTGGCGGGTGTTGTGTTAGTGGTTTTCACTGCACTGATAACTGTTAAGGAATAATTCAAAAGAAAGAACTCGACAATGGCTGGCAGTTTAATGGTCTCGTCCGACCTCTTTTATTGTCCTCCCTGCCCAATGACTGTAATGTCTTTTAGCCTTTTTTTCGCTTGCCGGTAAACTTGCCATGAGACAGTTGACATAAAGTTTTTTGTCCTCCGGCTGAACCCCATCTGTTGTGCTCACTGGAGCTCTGGAGAGGACATCTGCTGTTGCAATGTTCTTGCCTGCCACATGTGATATTGTGTATGAAAACCTCATCAATATCATCCACAGGCACCGTATGCGTGGGGGGAGGTTGTCAAGGGTCCTTGACCCTAACAGCAAGACCAGAGGCTTATGGTCAGTCTCTATGTGGAAGTGCTTTCCAATGAGAAACTCAGAAAACTTCTCACAGGGCCAGGTGGAGGCCAGTGCTTCCTTTTCTATTTGAGCGTACCTCTGCTTTGTGGTACTGAGGGCTCGTGAGGCGTACGCCACTGGTCTCCATGCTTGGTCAGATTGCCTCTGGAGGAGGACTGAGCCCAGCCCATATGACAAGGCATCTGCAGAGACCGTGGTTTCTGCGTTTGGGTGATACAGGGACAGCCCAGGGTGTGGTCAGGTCATCTTTTACACTGTCAAAGGCCTCTTGCTGTGCCCATATGTTTGAATTCTTCAGTAAGTCTCCGAGTGGTTGGGTCTTCTCTGCGAGGTGAGGCAGGAACTTGCTAAGGTGGTTTATCATCCCAAGCAGCCCCCTTACTTCCCTTGTGTTCATAGGCTCTGCCATGGCTCTTATTGTGTTCACTTTGTCGGGGTCAGCTGTCACCCGGGATGCTTCCATGACCTGTCTCAGAAATCTGACCTTGCTTTGAGAAAACTTACATTTCTCATTGAGCGTGATCCCAGCCTTTTGGAGCCTTGTCACAGCAGCCTCTTGTCGTGCTGCTGTTGTGTGGCTCTCCAAATAAGCACGTCGTCCATCCGACACACAACCCCCTCTAGGCCCTCCAGGGTCTGTGACATGTGCTTCTGGAAGTGCTTTGGGGCAGAGGATATCCAAAAGCACAAGCGGTTATAACAGTACCGCCCAAATGTTGTCATGAAGGTGGTTAACAGTGCAGACTTTTTGGAAAGAGGGATTTGCCAGAACCCAGAATTCACATTCAACTTCACAAACACCTTAGCTCCAGCCAGCGTGCCAGTATGTGTTCCACTGAGGGGAGTGGGCACCTCTCCCTCATGATTGACTTGTTCAGCTCTGTGAGGTGTGTGCATATTCTCACCTTTCCTGTATGCTTGGGGACCACCACCATTGGCGCGCACCATTCTGTTGGTTGTTCCATTTTTGAAATGACTCCGTGTTGTTCATGTGCTTCAGTTACTCTTTTGCTTTTGGTAAAAGGGGGAGGGAGAACACAATTCTGTACTCTCCCTGCATCTTCCCCAGACCGCTGAAGAGCATTGGAAATTCTCGTTTCACTGCCTCTTTTGAGTCCAAGGCCTGTTTACTCCATGGAATCTAGCCTGGCCACCAACTGCAACGCTGTGGCAGCAGACCTGCCTAGAAATGGCACAGCCAGCTCCTACATCCAGATTAACAGCTTCCTGACAGACTGCCCTCAGTCAGTCAGGACAGGGCCCCATACCACCTCCATTCTCACTCTCAGCACAGGTTCCCCGCAGGGCTGTGTGCTGAGTCTCTTCTTCTGTCCCTTTCCATGACTCAAACATCATTGTCAAGTTTGCCGACGACACTACAGTAGTGGGTCTGATTTCTGGTGGAAATGAGACAGCTTACAGGGATGAGGTCCAGAGACTGGTCTCCTGTTGCTCAGCAAATAACCTCTTGAACACCAACAAAACCAAAGAGATGGTGATGGAATGGAGGAAGAGGAGAGCAGACCACACCCCACTGCAGATCAACGGTGTCAGTGTGGAGAGGATCCCCTCCTTCAAGTTTCTAGGTGTTCATGTGGCTGACGGCCTGACTTGGCACACCAACACAGCAGCAGTGGTCAGCAAAGCTCAGCAGAGACTGCACTTCCTGAGAATGCTCAGGAAGTGTCAGCTGGAAGTAAATCTGATGAGAACATTTTACCATAGTACAGTGGAGAGCGTGCTGACCTACTGCATTACAGTGTGGTCTGCGGGCTGCACTGTAAAGGACAGGAAAGCTCTGCAGGGGGTCATAAACGTGGCACAAAACATCATTGGTGCCCCCCTGCCCTCCCTGGAGGATATCGTGGTCACACAAGGACTAAACATGGTGAAGCGGATCCTTCGGAATCCATCACACCCCGGCCATAGACACTTTAACCTGCTGCCTTCTGGCAGGAGGTATAAGGTCCCAAGACTACACACAAACAGACTCATCTTCAGGAGCCTGATGGTCCAAGGGTAGAAATGATGTGGGGGTGAGGGTCTGTTTTTATGGGGGGGGGGGGTTGCTGGAAAATGTTTTTAGCATATTTTCGGTATGGTCTTAATATGTTCTTATGATGTTTTTAGTATGTTCTTTATTTATTATGTAACTTATTGTGCTACAAGGGAGTTTCATACCAATCTCGTTGCAACACTGTGTGCAATGACAATAAAGGCTATTCTATTTTATTCTTTCCATTATTATGGACCACGTCTCTGGACAACCTGCCAGAGATCCTCAGGGCCGCAGAGACTTTTGATGCTTTTATTTGTGTCTGTGTGCGAATGAATGTGTGTGAAAGAGAATATAATGAGCCTGTTTTTAATTGCTATGCTATCTTTTGGTGTGTGAAGGCTTGTTTTATTTAATATGCTTGAATTGCTTTTATCGTGTAAAGTTCTTTATAAATAAAGTTTGATTTTATTTGATATGGATCACTCAAATAAAATAACCCCCGAGTCTTGTTGATTTTATCTATTTATCCTGTATATTTGTCTTTAGGCCTATAAGTGAGGAAAACTTGTATGAGGACAGAAATAAGGATGGCTGGGATATAATCCGAGAGGCAGCAGCACTGCGGTGGACCGGGGAGAAGAGGAAGGAAACGTTGGTTTGGGGAAGGTTCTCAAAGTTTAGCCGTGCCATTTAGCGGACGTTTGGGGAACGTTTAGAAAAGTTTTCATCTCATCCATCCAGGCAAGGTTCTCTGAGCATCACAGCCAACTTCACCAGAACATTCAGCCTGTTAGTTGTGCAGGTCTGCAGCTGGAACAGCCTCTCTGTTAGTGTATCCACACCAAACTGGATACAAACATCAGTGATTGTATGATTTTCAGCTAAAAACGCGACGTGCTGAAGATCCTGTACAATCTCCTGTTGAAAATAAGTCATTTTTGTGGGGATTATACCCGCTTAAAACCTCCTTCTCCCTTCCGAAGCCACAAGCGAGTGAGACATAGTTCTAGTCTGCATAATCTTGTTTGACCAATAGGCGAGGATCTCAAGGTTCAAGGTAGCTTTATCGTCAAGTTTTGTATAGGTGTGTAACACATACGGAAAGTCGGAATTGCGTTACACAGTGCCCACGGTACGTTAACATTTTAATATAAAAGAGAGTTGTTGGTAGCAGCCTGTTTAAACATGTTCCAGTCTGTGATGATAAAACAGTCCTGATAGAACGGCCGGCACTTCAGAACCATGCACTCCAGCAGTGATGAGCAGTGTTTACTGACCACGACAGCGTCGCTGCACCAGCCAACGTTGATGTGGATCTTACCTCCCTCGGCTGGAGCTCTGTCCGCCCGGTAGCATGCTAGCTGGTCGAGCTGGATAGCGTTGTCTGGAACGCTGCTGTTGAGCCATGTTTCCACGCACACAAAAAAGGACGGACAAAAACACAGCGACAAACAAGACGTCGGGCAGAGAGAACCCACAGGGTGTGTCTGCGCCGCCATCTTGAATCTGCGGCAAGACGCACCTTGAAAGACCAGCCCCTCACTTACATAAAAGTAAAAAGGAGACAGAGCTTGGAAAAATAAACAGAGGAAGAAATTACAAGATTGGAAATAATGAGGAGTTAATATGACTGAGAATAAAAAAAAGCGTCAATAAATGTCAGATGAAAATAAAATATAGAAATAAATATTTTGGGGATAAGAAAATCTAAAAGGAAAATAATACAGAAATAAATACAGGCATAAAAATAAAAAAGGAAAAAATGTGAAAAAGAAATAAAGAAATCCCCAAATAAATAAATAAACTTGAAATGACATGGAAAAGTAAATAAATAGGAGTATTAGCACAAAGTTAAATTAAAACAGTTGAAAAATGCCAAAAGAAATATGTCATATTTTGTAGGTTTCTTTATGGAAAAACTATTTTTTATTCTTTTTTATAATTTATTGGCACATCAGTTTGCTTTATTGAATAATTTTTATATTTTTTTTTATTCAGTGTTTATTTTGGCAGTTTCAGTCCTCCATAGTAAGCTGCTGTGAACTAGTGTGTCGGGTAATAGCATTTAACTCATCAGGGTCACCGGGTTGGGTGTGTTCCTCGGTCAGGGACCACCAACTTCAGACCTTACAGTCAGTCTTCGGTTTTACATGCTTCCCTTTATTTGTATTTACTTTGATTTACTTTTAAAAAGTCATGTCTTAAACTTTGCAATTTGACCTGGTTCTGACAGCTGGTAGTGTGAGGAGACACCAAGGAGAAAATGGAGCATGTAGCATTGAAGAAATGTCCAACTCATGTTAATATAAAGTAGAATGAGAATCAGGATAAGACAGTGTTGTCCATAAAACCCAACTCTGGATTGTTCACATTTCTAATGGAGGCTTATTCTAATTTTCACCAAAGTTTAATGTGGATTTGCTCGACCGATGTCCTGCCTCTGTTCCAAGTTTCATGAAGTTTAGCTGCATTATGAATGAGTGTAGAGTTTCACAAGACAAACTGCACCAAAGTGTCTTTTTTGTTTTGAGTCAACCTTTTCATTTGCATTGTTCAGTCCTGACCGTGCTGGTTTACAGTATAATATTCTAAAATTCCCAGGAGATTCTCCCAAAAAAGCAAGAGAAAATTCCAGACCTCCTCTTGCCTTCCTTTAAATTTCCAAAGTGGCAACCTTTTACAGAAAATCAGAGGCAGAGAGAGGGCTACTGTGTTACAGGCCTGTTAGATACTGTAGGGAACTAGTTTTCATTATTACTACAAATTGGCCATTATTTGACCTCACTGTTGTGGTCTGTCTCTGAAACAAACTAATTTACACTGCTCTAGTAGATTCCTTTTGTAATGAGCTTGCTGCGACATGTCAGTAGATCACCTCCAGAACTGGTTATTCGTTAAATGTGACTTCATACTAAGTTTTCCCCCTCAGTAAATCTGGCCCTTGATCTTAGCCAGCACAATAAAGCACATCTGTCTTGAGCTTTTTCACATTTCTCTTTATTCAGTAATCAGTCTTTGAGCCGTTTCCAGTCCTGTCATCCTTTCATCTCGGCAACATTGTCTATAGAGCCAGCAGGATCCATTTTGTGAAGCAGAAAGTGTCCTTGCACCTGAGCAGCGCTGATCTCGGAGTGGGCGGCTAAAGCACACGTTGCAAACTTCTCTCCATCAGAGGCTGGCTCGTCCGGGTAGAACCTCTGGAACATCTGGGTGAGCTGAAAGTGCGTGCAGTGGCCGATGTACTGCTTCAGATCGATACGGCCGGGTCGGATGAGAGCCGGATCTAACCTGTTTGCAGAGATTACAGGAAAGAGAGGAAGTTATGTAGCTAAAATAATCCTATACAAGAGTCGCCCAAGACAAGAACACGGATTGATCTTAGAAGATTTTATCTGACCAGATATTTACAGAAATCTGTTTGATCGTGTAGTTTCACTGCTTTCAGTTTAAACCCACATTACCCCTTGTTCTTGCCATGCTAGGGTAGCAGAGAGAGATCAAATCAAAACCACGATTATTGTAAATTTATGGACAGAAAATGCCACTCAATATTCACAACTACTCAATAACTGTCTAAAGTTTGGTGCTGGGCAGGCGGAGAACATGAGGATGCTTTCTGACTAAAACACAAACACAAGAACTAAAAAAGCTCTCATATTCTACTCTCAGAAATTCTAAATAACTTTAAACATATAACAGTGACAAGGTTTGCACTAACAGGTTTTCAGCAGTGAAGTCATGCAATATGATAATCACTGGAAATCTATAGAGTGCATGTTTATAATTACCGGCTATAAGATTGTTTACATCTGACTCAACGTACACATGGTGAGGAGAATTATGCACCTTTCAGCTTTTGTAAACCAGACTATTTTTGTTCAGTCATTGATCATTTCACCTGTTATTACTGTTGATGATTTTAACTGCCTTGGTTACTGTAAATCACGTCACATGGGACACTACTTACACACAGCAGGTGTATAGACTAGAGATATGCAGTTCAAGCAAAAAAACAGATTATTCAACCATGCTTTGAATATCCCCCCCTCCACTCCTGCAGGTGTTCAGTGTTAGCTAACACCATGGTGCTAGCACATTTGCCAGATTTACAGTGAATGTGGGTCTGACATGACTTTGTTCTGCAGAACAGCTCCGTCCAGTTTCCAGTCGAGTCCATAATAGCGTGTGATGGTTACATAAGAGTCTGTTGTAAGCTCTGTCCATGAATCTGTGGTGAGAGACAGCTTTTCAACACTCACTGACAACCAGAGACGCACTTATGTCACACATACAGTGACTTTAGACTCGACTTGGACTCACACTAGTGAACAATGTTTTATTTTAGTTTTTTTAATGTTTAATGTGATCTCTCTGTTTATTCTCCTGTCTGCTGGATGTGATTAATTTTTTCAGACGTAACACTGACGTAATGAGAACACGTGTGTAAACAATAAAAACAATGGCAGAACCGGTGAGCACACCTGCTGCTGCTGCACCTTTGTGTAGAAAAACTTCATACAAAAAGGACAAATAAAAGCAGCAAACCGCAAAATCACTGGTAGAAAATACAGGACGCTGAATCCACCTCATCTAACAAAATAAAATAAAATATCAAGGTTTTTCTTGAGTTTTAAAAAAACATTAAATATTTATATATTCTGTACTGATCCCACATAAAGTTATTTCAGTCTTTTTATTTTTAGGTTTTAGGTTTTAAAAGTCCAGATAGATTTTGGCCTACATAAAACAGTCTTGGTAAAGTTTTATGTTAGGTGAATATTTAGGTTTTCAGAATTTAGTAAAGGAAAGAAATGGTCCAGAGGAGAGAGAACGAGCTTTTGTCAGCTTAAACTAAAATTTGGTGAATGCTGTTAGATAAAAGGTAAGCATGGATATTAAATTCCTTCTAAGCAGACCAGATGGCAGGCATCACATGGCATCATAACTAAAAATGACTTGTGATTCGGATTTGCATAAAAATGATGTGAACATCTCTGCCGAGTGCGCAGCATGAAGTGTTCCACCAGCTCATTGTGTGTGTGGTAAACATGCTCTTGTTTGCTGGAAATGTCCTGACGTTTGTGCTGTTTTTAGTCGTTCCGATTGTTTAAATTACTAATCTGATCCAAGTTACTTCAGGGATCATGTGACGTCATAAAAAAGAAGAGCAAGCTGAGATGTTTACATAAAAACGTCAAGGAAAGTAGCTTGTGAACTTTTTGTTAGGATCAAAAGAAGCTGAGTCAAAGCACGTCAGGGTCTGCAGTGATCTCCTGGTTAAAGGTTTGTAAGTCACTTTGCTTCAGTTACATCCTTCTCCGTCACCATCTGATACGTCAGGGCTAAATTAAAGCTAATGAAGCTATAAAAGTCGTAGCTGCTTTTTTGTTTTAAATGCCAAGATTTTTTTCTAATTAAGAACCGACGACAACTTCTTGAGGTGAACTCATTTCAACTTGAGCTCATTTTTTATTCACCAGAATGTTCTAGATATTTTTCTGATGAAGACATCATAGACTGGAGGCCATGATAGAATTAAAGAGCTGATTGAGTTTTCTTTACACCAAATACACTACAAAAATACTCAAATACACACTTTCATGAGCAGAACCATCCTAAAAGCTCTCACCCATCCAAACACCAAGAAGTTCTGCACTTCCAACATTTTCCATGTTTTATCTGCTTGGAAGCAAGCATAAAGCATCGAGATATCGGCCAACTTATTATGCATCACATAGCTAAACTTTTTTTTTTTTTTTTAAAGTGCATGATACATGATGTCACATCTAAACTGTGAGAATATTCAGACATTTCGCATCTTCCTTGCACAGCATTAGCCATTTTGATTTGTTAGACCACCACGTTGTTCACCTGCAGCGAGTGAGCCTGCAAAAGTCACGACTGAATATGAGCAATGAGGCCCACCCGGGGGAATAAAGGGGTGGAGTGGAGTGTAATAACTCCATCCACTGCGAGAAAACAAGTTGCTATAAAAAGAGCTGTGTATTCCTGGTTGGTAAGGGGGTTGTTGCATTGCAACAAGACCTCAGGGAATTGTGTAAGTAGGTTAAAATAAAAAGGGCAGAATGTTTCCTTTAGATAGTGTGCTGATAATCTTCCTCCAACCGTACCTGTCAATGAAGTTGGTGGTCATAAAAACTATTCTGGCCTCGGATGAAGCCACTCCATCAAGCGAGTTAAGCAGCCCACTGAAGGTCAGTCTTCCCATTCCCTGGTAGGCCATAGGGTCTGAGAGGAGGGAAAGAAACGGCCTTGTGTTGAAATTCAACAAACAATACCGAACCACAGAGAAAACTTAACAAGTTTCCTCCGTATCAAAAGTTAACCTTTTCTGAACCCCAAAAAAGAATAAATGCATTCTAACTCTTAGAATAAGCTTATAACCGTTCATCTTTCCTGCTGCTTACTTTCAGTGGGAAGAAGCTCTCGGCTCACAAAAGCAGCGTCTACGTCCTCCAACAGAATGATGCTTTGCTGCGGCGCCACGCTGAGGAGGTGGTTCAGACGGTCGTCTGAAAGCGTTCGGTCGCTTAGACTCATCAGACAGATGCTGTAGCCGAGCTCGCCTGCCAGCGCGGTGCTGAAACACAACCACCACAATGGAGAAGAAAGTCACCCCCGAGCTGCAGGAACCATGTCACATCGAACCTGATGTACTCACATAAAGCTGCTCTTCCCACATCCTGGAGGACCATAGAGTAGATAGCCTCTCCTGTAGGGAATACCTGAAAACACAACCAATCACATCAAAGTTAAACTGAAAATTTTACTACACAAAAAACAAAACACAAAATCATCATCACATCAGGGATCCCTTCTGTTTTGGCCAAAACTTGGGTTTTTAAGTTTTTTCATTATGGAGAATAAAAATCCAATTTTATTAAAAGCCTTTACTTTATTAATTGTATTATTTTTAATAAATGTAACTGATTACTCATAAGCGTAATTCCAAAAGTGAAAATGTAAATAAAAACAGAAAGTAATGATTCGTAAATCTCATAAACCCTGATTTTATTCCCCGTGTGGATTTCAGGGTGAACTGTGTTCACAGTGATTACTGGAAGTCTTCCTGAGTCCATGCAGGGATTTCCAGTAGAGAATCTGGTTTTAATGCAGAGCTGCTCGAGGACCCCAAGATCACCAGTATCCAGTCTAACCTGAACAAAGAGATTCCTCCTGATTCCCTAAATCTTTTTCATATTAATCACTGTGGACGGCGGGATCTTTTAAGTCTTTTCAAACATTGAGGAACATTTTTTCTGAAGTTGTTCCATGATTTTAGTCAGTCTGTCTCAGATTGGTGAACCTCTGTCCATCTTTACATCTGAGAGACTTTGCCTCTCTGAAATGCTCCATTATGCCCAGTCATGTTTCTGACCTGTTGCCAATTAACCTAATTAGTAGTTAAATGCTCCACTAAGTTTTTATTTGTACCAATTACTTCTCCAGTCTTTTATTGTCCCTGTTCCAGCTGTTTAGAGATGTGTTGCTGCCATCAAATTAAAAATGAGCTCATATTTTCCATGACACGACACAATGTGTGTTCAACATGTGATATGTTGTTTATGTTTTATTCAGGATGAAACATGGGTTGATGAGATCTGGAAATCATTACATTCTTTTCATTTGCATTTCACAGCGTCTTCATTTTTTTACAACTGGGCTTGTAAAACTAGTTGCAGACTAATATATCCACGCAGAGGCCTCGCGACTTCAACATAAGAGCTCTCTTACTGAACTTATCAGATAATATAACCCTGAAATACAAAAAATCCTTGCAGTGACCCTTGCATTTACTTCTTCCTTTATGTCATTACATAGAGTGTAACACAAAGATATTTTATGTTTAATCATTTGCCTCATTAGGTACACTTGATTTAATAACATTCATCCATTTTGACACTTCCAACCTGCAACAAGTTCCAAATATAGTTGGAATGTAAGTGCTGTGACGGAAGCAATAATGCAGAAAGTAAGATTTTACAGGAACAAATGCTTTCTTTGAGACCACATCTGGTCCAGAAGGACGGTATTTTGGGTACTCGGACTGACCAGCCTGCAGTCTTGACCCGACTATATTTGGAATCTTTTACATTGAATGCTAAATGCTAATGAAAAATAAATTATCTGATGAGTTAATTTATCTTAATTATCTTGAGTTCATTCTGTCTGCAGTGAAAGAAAAGCTGTCACATAAATATAAGAAGGATTGTGTTATGTTTTCATGTGAAGTTTCCACACCATCACAACTTTTTCTTTGGGTTGTAAATAAATGAAACAGCAAACTTATCATGTTCATCCACTGACTGAATAATAACGACAAACCAAAAAGAAGCCCTGGGATATTTTACCTCTATCTGTGTACCATTTGGGATTTCCAATGAATTCCTTCACATCATCTACGATCTTTTCAGACACGGCGGTATCCAGTACCACGGAGCTAAGAGGTCTGCGTCGCCGTGGAAACCCAAAGGGCCTCCACTCTGCACCCATGGCTGTGTACATCACCGTCCTTCCTTCTTCCTGCTTCAGGGCCAGTTCCCTTGCTGCAACATATGACCGACACCTGCACTGAACGGCCAGCCGAGCACAGCGCAGACATCATATGATAAAGTGAAATGTTTACTAGTCAGGCGTGTACGACCTCTACCTTCTTGTAGGATATTAAAGAAGATTTGCCTGTCTCTGCCTAAAGCTGTGAAAGTGACAGACTCCCATGGTGTTCCAGTATGGAGATCCACCATCTGCTTCTCTCTGGTCCGCTCCACCCTGATCCACCTTCTCCCATACCTGCAGACCACATTGGATGACATCATCCCAAGTTTGAGACCAATCAGATAAAACTGTTAACATTGAATTAACAATATTTAAACCAAGTGCAGTATACAGTCTGGCTCATAACAACTAGGTTTGTATACACAAGGTACATCACTGCCACACTACAAGCAGGATAATTAGAGAATTCCTCTGACCAGATGATGTGGTTGCCAGGACTCGGGTGGAAGTCAAACTGCGTGTGAATCCGTCCGCTCTCGTGTGCCAGGTAGGAGGTCTCCACGCTGAGGTGCTGCGTGTGTGTGGCATGCTTGGTGATCCAGCTCAGCAGCCAGTGGTAGCTCTTATCCCTGCTGGGCACCTCCAGGGTGATCATGTAGTTCCTGCGGAAGAAGATCATCCCCACCTGGGCACTTTTTCTGGCCACCGCTAACGCTGTCCCGACCCCAACCAGACCAAAACCAGCACCGAAGTAGGGGTTGCCCTTCAGGCCGTCCAGGAAGTCGGACAGAGGCATGATGGAGACTTCTGCTCCCTCCTCTGAAGTCACGCGCTGTTACGCTTTCAGGCCAAGACTCATTTACAGATTCGTGCTATAGTCCAGTCTTTAGAAAAATAAATGGTGATTTTCTCTCTTATTGGCTTAAGACTTGCTGCTGATCATGTAATCAAATGATAACCGATACCAACTATCAATGATACAGTCGCTAATGTTAAATTACAAATATTCCGCTGAATTGTTTCCTCAGTCTTCATCTCACACGGCTACCGCGGAGCAGTTCGCACAATCCTGACTGTAAACATGAAGACCCAAAAGCTTTAATGTGTGCAACTCGTGGATGCAACACACAAAAATGCCATAAGCGACCTCTACTTCACTTCCTTTGCTTGGTGAATATCATTCCGACTACGAGCGAGTACTCAGGGTGATTGGTTCCGTTTTCTTGGCAGCTTGTAATGTTGACAACAGTACGAATATATTCTGACTCAGCTAAGTTTATGTACACAAATAACATCACGTACATCTCTGCCACACACATACACATTAGATATATTGAAGAAGTATTGTGAATGGGCAAATACTGATTGGATGACAATTAACTGGCTCTGAAATTCTGATTCAAACATTTAACAATAAAATTACTTCATAAAAATAAACGAGAATAAAAAGGATTTTGGAGTTATTTGATATTACAAAAAGAGATTCACATGACTTTCTTGTTAATTTTTTTACAATGATTAAGCTAATTTTGACAGCATGTAGATCATTCATTGATCATTCATCAAGCATCAACAACTCTAGACTTTCTTGTTCAGGGTCCTGCAGGTTTTACATATCATATGCATCACAATACAGAGGCAATGATACAGAATATTGCAATACTATAAGCAAGAAGATATATTATTGTTTTTCTATACCAGAATGTAATTGTAGGAAAACTTTCACAGCACATAAACACTCATAGCTGTAACATGAATGTATATGTGCTTGAGAACAGAGGATCTACATTTAACTGCAGAATAAATAAAAACACTTGCTCTTTATGTACAAGATTAATAAAGAAATTAAAACCTACTTTATCAGTAAAGATCTCTCACTGTAGCA
>JBBBVU010000013.1:28481945-28496944 GCA_037177055.1 Atherinosoma microstoma
GATGGATGGATGGATGGATGGATGGATGGATGGATGGATGGATGGATGGATGGATGGATGGATGGATGGATGGAGGATCTTGAAGGTCTTCAGGGCTTTACTCATACAGGATTTCCCTGCTGATCTAGGGATATGAAATGTCCTCGAAGCTGACTATTTGCTCCTGTGAACTGTCCCTGAACACCAGCCTTGAGACTGTAATCTATAAATACAGAAGACAGCATTGTTGGGTTTCAAGACACACATGGCAACATTTAAACCAGGCTACAGTGGCAGCATAAGTCTTCACTTTTAATCAGTTGGAAGCAGTGTTGGCTTGTGCAGCTTGCTGACTAAGAGAAATCCTACACACTCAGCAGTGTGACCAGCAGTGAAACCAGGAGAGCACATATGGACAGACCTCTTTCTGATTTATTGATTGAAATACAGTCTGTAAAAACACTCACACAATACATTTTATCTTTAACATTAATCTTTCTTTCCTTTCTTTTCTTTTCTTTATGAGCATGTGCACAGCTGCAGGAAAGCAATCTCTTTGCAACCATTTGATAGACTGCCATGTTTGTAGACCTTTGCAAACCTTTGACCCTTTTTCAAGCCACCAAGTGGTCAAAATTTAAATAAGCCAATCAGCTATATTAGAATTGACAAAAACTGATTAATGGCCAGAACCGATGGGAGGAGAATACAGTCCTACGAAGATAAGAAAGTCATTTTCTTGCTATAAACCAGCTGTAGACTCCACTCTTATTAATTCAAATCCAAACCTCACATTTTATCTCAAAGCATATTAAAGTCTGTCCAACATTAGACCTTCCTGGATGCTCAGCAGGATTCAGAGAAAATAGCACAGAAGAAGAAAAAAAGCACTGCTAACCTGATGCTGCTGTAAAAGCTAAGAGTGTCTTGCAATCTCTGTTGTTCACAGATAATGGGATCAAATGGCACCCGAAAGGAAAGCCTTTCTGATCTAAGCATGGCTGTATTCCTCTGTAATAACTTTTCTTTCCTCTCATTGTGCTCTGTGTAGTTTTCATCTCACTGCGCCAGTTTTCCCCTGGCACGTTTATGAGAGTTCTCACCACAGTGTGACTGGCATGATGCACTGAATCCATCTGCAATTTCACACTGAGAAAACAAACGGCTTGTGAAAGTGTTGCTTTTCCACAGATATTTGCTCCACTGTCCGATGTGTGAATAACTCTGATGAGACACACGAAAGGCTTCTTTTTTACTTTTCCAAGTTTTTCAACCCCTGCAGCTTAAAAGTTGACACACCCTCCTTCCTTCGGACACACTCAAACTTTTCAGCTATTTTGGGGTCCGTGAGTCACACACGGTCACTTCATGAGGGAGTTCACTGGCTGCACACATACACACAACTAGCAAAGGCATGACTCAGGGGAACATCTGACAGGATGGAAATGGAGGACAAATTTGTCACGACAATCAAAGTTGTCTAACTTTTACCTGGTGTGCATGATTTAAGTTTAAAGTTAAAGTTTGAAGCTGCATCTTAGGATTGTTCCACATCTCCCGGAGAGGAGGGATTTATGCCATGGTATTTAACCAGGACTGCCTTTTTTTTCCTTTTGCATGTGACTATGTGAGGAATGCCACAAACAAGTGAACAGGCAAGATCGGTCCAAAAAAATGTATATATAACTCTGCAGCTCAGCAGTGGAGGGAGGATTATTAGAGGAAGAAATATGAGACATTGAAAGCATCATTTCAGCAAAGTCTGCATGCAACTGCAACAGCAAGAATGACTCAGACACATTACAGATTGGATTACTACTTAATAGCTAAAAGAAAAAGGTTTATACTCACCGAAAGTACAGATCTCAACAGGGAAATTAGAGGTCAGCCTCCAGAGGTGGGTGGTTTTCAGGAAAAAGCTCTCTGAAGGAGGAGGAGTAACAGAAAGAGAGGGTCCGGATAGGTGTGTGCAAACTATCCCGTGAACTGAGACCCAGACTCAGTGCTCAGCTCAGCTCTGAGCCTTTAAAAGACCGAGATTGTTGCAAGGGAAATCTAGCCTGGCCTCGGCCCCTCCCTTCCTTTCAGATTTACTGCTGGGTCTGGGATCCTGCTTCACTACACATTTATACTCCACTCCCTCCACGCCTCCCTCCCTACCAGCCTTTTTTCTCTTTTCCTGCCACTCTCTAACTCCGCCATCCACAGACCCCCCCTTGTTACATCTGGCCAATGTCGCTTCCCTCAGTCGCTTTTGCTCCCTCTGTCTCCTCCTCATGTTTCTTTATCAGCATTGATTATTGGAAACACAATGGTGGGAAAAGATCATGTGTGGAAATGAGCCAAGTCATCAAACAATGAAAAACTGGACATTAAAACAATTAAAATTAAAACAATCCTTCTCTGCAAGAGTGTTTTCTTTTTTTAAAGAAAAAAATGGTTCTCTTCCTGATCAAATTAAATCTTATCAGAGATATAAACGCTGGCAGGACACTGCAGCGCTTCCACTGCTAGACACTTGCATTACCCCCCCCCACATGTAAGATAAATCTCTCCACTGGATATTTTAGTGGACATCTGAAGCACACAAAACAACAGAAAAATGGAAACAACACGTAACCCCTTCTTAAACCCGTCTGGCTAATGCACAGCTCCATTTGCAGGGCCCTGTGGACCAGATGTATAATAACTTTAGCTACTGCAGCTCTTTTCCTCATAAAGAGTAAACAGACAGAAACACACAGAGTGTACTTAGGATCATCTCCCGGTGGGATCGGACTTTCTGGCAAATGGAAGGTCTGAGCGCAGGTGTTTCCATGATGTCCATCTCAGTGACTGAGGATAATGGAGCCCATGTGGGCAACAATCTGTTAATGTAGCAGTGAAAGGAAATGAAGGATCATTAGCTGGAAGATGAAGCACTCAGCCAGCACAGGTAAACTTTTTCCATTAACTTTCAAAAAATAAACGTGCCATGATAATAACGAGCACAACTGATCTCACACTAAGAGCAGTTCCTCTTAGCACACATGCAAGGGCTCTATTAATACCCTGACTTAGTGGGGAAAAAAGTATATTTCTGAACAAACCAAGGCCAGATTCATATCTAAGGACTGGGTCATGTTTGTTCAAAATAGGCCATCAATAATAATGCAAGTAAACAAGACATTTTCATTTCCAACATTTCAGGCTTTAATGACAGCTTTAATGAGACTGCACAACTAAAACGTCTGTGGAACTGGAATGCCCCTACAGGGTGAGATGGAAAGACACTGTGTGCCGAACATCAGCCAACATTTCAATACACGCCGTAAAAAATGATAAAGAACTGAGAAAACATCTTAGGGAGGAGTTGAATCCAAGGCTGGCTTTACTCCTCAACACTTGGTTTAAGATTATATCAAAAAATAGTCTGACAGACCAACAAGATTATGGGAGCTTTTCCCTAAGACCAGGATCTACAGAGTCAATCTGGTTTGAAAAGTCTTGATTTGTACAGATTTCTCCAGATGAAACATAATATGGAGCAAACTGTTAAAAAGTCCAATCTAGAATAGGTAAATGATTTATTCTGGCATGTGAATCAGATCTGGGCAAGAAATTAATGTCCAAATTGTAGGATGAAGCTAAAAATGGGAAGGGTAACAACACAGAGCACATATAGAAGAAAAGTGGGAGAAAGCAGCAAGAAGGATGCTCTGAGTGATTGCGGGAAAAGATCAATGAGCAACAAGTAAAAGCAATTTAATTCATTGGCCTCCAACACATAAATACAAAATGTGCAAGTTTAGGTCTGATGTTATCCTCCCACAGGACAAAGAGGGCTCTGCAGGCGGGAAAAGTCTTTACTTTGTATTTGTCAACTTACGCGTGGTGTGTATATCTTTTTTGTTTTGTTTCAAAAAGGGGGGAAAACAGAAATTTCAGATTTATTAACCATTTTTTGCCACTGAGAACAAACAGTCCGATGTTTATTATGGTTCTAAAATTCAATAATGAACAAACATGTTATATTTTGATCATATATGCGGTTAATATTTGACAGAATGCTGTTATTTAAGGTCCTGCACTCGCAGGAAGCAACTAACATCAGATCAGTGGACAGTATTTGATACAAGCTGCAAACAGAGAAACTAAGTATCTGTCTAGAGAAGAATCAAACTAGCTGGTGCTACTCCTGCTCCTTCCCCATCTCATATTGAAACTTCAAATCATTTTCTAAATAAGAACCAGCTATTAGCTTCTAACACTAAAATTCTTATTGTTCACCATGAATGCTTCCAACCTTAACAAGCTCACTGTGACACACCCACTCCCACAGAGTGGTGGAGCTTGTTGCCTGCTTCAACCACCATGAAAAACCAGACTCAAAAAAAGCTTGTTTCCTATAAGTGCTCCTGATGATTGTCTGCTTCATTTTTTTTTTTTTTTACAGATGCTATAAGAAAAACAAAGCAGAGACAATCCCCCTTCCCTTGTTTCCCATTAATGTGTAATTCAACAACCAAAATAGAGGACAATACTCAAGTATTATGGGGAGTCTTATATCCACAAAGCTGAATTTACTTTTCAGTACAGCAGCCAGACCATCATTTTGCTTATGATGCTGGTCAGGACAATGTAAAATACTGTAAAATAAAATAATTCTTAAAAACAATGCAACCCTTCACATTTAAAAAGGAAACAAAGTTAAAGCACTTTTCTGATGCACTCTCTACAAACACCAGCAGGGGGCAACACACCTGCAAAAATTCATCAAACCATAGAAAAACATTTCATTCACAAATGATCCTATTTAGAGTAAAACAGACAATGAAGCAGGAAAATGCTTCGACTTGTAACAGAGTGAGGAAAAATCTCTGGAAACAGATGTTTTTCCAAACTTATTCCATTGTCTTCAGGGTAACTTGGGAAATAACGAAGAAATTCTAATAAAATGGCAAAAAGTAAATAAAGACAAAAGCATGAAGTCAGGGATAAAAAAAAGTCTTGTTTGATGCACAAATGAACAGTTTATATGGAAGGTGGAATGATACAGCAGAAAAACAGGAGCTTCAACATTTAATTCAACAAGTTTGTAAGCTTTTTGTAAAGAAATTTTCACCAGAACAAAATAACTGTGAACTACGGCAAAAATAGTTTGTCAGATGCTTTATAATTCAAAAATGGCCATTTTGCTGTAGTTTTTCCATCTCCTCAAATATTTTAATACTTTTCTTTCTGAATGATTTTCCTTCATTGAAATGCAATCTTAAAAAAAGTCTGGAAATTCATGTGATGGTTAAGTTATTAAATAAGAAAAATATCTGCTCTCAACATTTCTTTATTAAATGAAAAAAATCAAGGCCAATATCTAATGAATGAATTTAAGCTACTGCCAAACATCCACATGAGAGTGAGCTCTGAAAATATAAATTGTTTCTGGGCTCGTATGAAAATGTAGAGCTGTGATGGCGGTCAAATCCGGCGGAGAGTATATCAATTCATCCAACAGCAAAAACGTTTTCCTCTGTTTTGTCCTCTACTGTCTTCACACCACAAATTTGACCAAGTATAAAATCTAAACAGTGAGTCTGTTTGTGTCTGCTGTTAATCCCCCCCCTGCATCACTGAGGAGCGAGTGGGATGCCTCTGGCGTCGGTGACTTGGCCTTCCTGCAGGTTCTTCACAAGCTGCGCGAGCCAGCGCTTGGTGGTGGTGTCGTCCTTCAGCACCTGGGCGAAGGTGCTGTCCTTCAACTGGTCCGGTAAACACTGACGCAGGGCCTCTCTGGCTCTGAGGAGACAATGCTGCACGTTACAAATCAGTGGATTAAACTCGATCTGCCTAAATCTGCATTTTATCTAGAATCAGAACCCTAAATTTCATAGTCGTCCCCCGGAAACTTTGATGGTTTCATGATTGACTCTTGATCCTGAACAAAAGAAACACATTTCTATCATTCAGCATTTTATGCATTCGACTATTGACACCCCTGCCTCCGGTCCCAAGGATTCTTGGGAGCAAGAGCTTGGAACCACGATGCCTGATGATTACTGACAACAGGTTTTAAGGATGGTTCACTCCTCTTCAATCTGTGTGAGACACGGCCCCCTACAGTGCAAAGTTGTAAACTCTTAGCACAGCTTATAACACTGCTATCTCTCCTGAACCCCTTCTGGCTTGGTTTGGAGATATCTGGTCTTGTTTCTTTATTTCCATTGTTCCAGTTTTATTTCTGTGTCAAACAGCAGCTATTCTGCTAAAGGACAGCTGGAAGTCAAAGCTAGCTAGATGTCTCATGTTTCTTAATTCTCTCCTCCGGTTAAAAAGAAATATTTAAAACATGTAGTTTCCAGAAAGAAGCTTCCTTAGTCCAGGTAGAGGTTCTGTAGCCTTTTCCATCTCTGAGAAATCCAGAGTTAATATGTAGGATTTATTTATTGTTTACAGAGCAGAGGGGATTTAGGTGGAAAGAGACTACTGGGTTACTTTACTTGCTGTTACATTATCTTGTTAAGATGGAATGAAAAAATATAAATAAATAAAACCTTAAAGACCTATAAGGATTGTTCATGTGATTTTTCATATTGATAGTGTTGGGAAATTAATTAACGCAAAATAATTGTAATAATTGTAAAATAACGATAATTTCTCTGACAATAAATGTCTACAATCCGGACATCCCTGGTTAAAACATTAGTGGAAAACCAAACAAATTAAATAATTAGATCATTCCTCAAAATTAACTCTAAAAGAAAGATCAAATTCCTTCAGTGTAAAGCCATTTAGCAGCAGAAGGCTAAATGAAGTCAACACAAAGCCAAAGCAAAGCAGAGGAAATCTAGACCAGTAGAATCTGAATGTTGCTAAGCAGCAACTTAATGGTGGATATGTCTTTTTCATTTATTACGTTCCTCTCATTTCTCACATCATCTACCAGAAAAGTGCTTTTTTAGTACTAACAGCAAAGCCCAGGAGTTTTATTTTCACAAAAATACATCAATAAGAAAAATGAAAGCTTAATTGTAAATACAAATTATAATCCCACTACATGAATGTTCTTATTGTTGCCATAAATGGGAATAAAGTGTCACCATGGCTCCTCCTAGTGGTAAAAGCAGATGATCAAATTCTTCAATTAACATTTTCCTGGGTCATGAGGGACTGACGTTACTTCCAGTCCCTCCAGACAGATCCCCGCTCCATTAACCATTAAAACCAGACCAGATATAATCTGCTTTAGCTGCAGAACGCTGCTCTACCTGAGGTTATCCGACAGGCGAAGATAGCAGCGAACAACGTGTTTCAGCAGTCGAGCTGACGGTTCTTTGGAGAGCTGCAGCACCATTTTCCCCTGAAAAAATAATAATGCAAAGGTCACAGTCCCTGAAGATAAAAGATGTTTGCAAGCAAATCATATTCAGGTATTAAAAAAGCAAGACAGCTGTGGCTACACAGGTAGTTTACCAACGCAAATTACAATTTTCCTTAGGATCAATATAAGTATTTATCTATCAAAGTATGAACGAGAAGTGAATGAATAATGGATTCACTCTAAGCACTTTGAGTAGGGTCAGCAGAAAAGCACAATATAAGCCATTACTAATTATTATTACTACTTACAAGAATCATGGCCACATGTGAGAAACGTTCATAAGTCTGACATATATAAGCCAGCCCAGTGTCATCTAACAGTATCTTCTGCAGAATGAAAGTAGCAACCTAAAAATGAGAAGGAAGAATGGTGAGTTGAGTTGATTCATTCGACAAATCTTCTCTAAAATGCTCAAGAAAAGTATAAAAAACTTAATTTACATAACAACAGTTGTTATGGTCAAGATTGCGACGGCCTGTATCTGTAGTTCCAGAAGACAATCGCACGTTGCACAATGATAAATGCTCATTTTGACTTATGATAAATAAATTGCACCTAACAACCCAGTTATTTCAAGCACACTGGAATAATAAAGAATCAATTCCATCTACAACAATCATTATTAAATTAAATACCGTCTTGGAGAGCTCGCTGCCTGATTCCATAATACGGAGACAGAGTGGGATGATTTCAGTAGTGAGAAGGAAGTTAATGACTTCTTGTTCATCTGTTTTGACCAGTGCACCTATCATAAGTAAAAATAACATCATATTGGAGGAAAACTGAATGGTGATGGTTTGGTATTAACAATGTGTGATGCAGAACTGCAAAGCCTCAGAAAGGAAGGAATAATTACCTATGACTCCGAGGCTGGTAAGTCGCAGGTACTCGAACGGCCGCGTTTTGCTCACAGTGTGCAGAAAAGGATAAAGGAATAGAGGAATATGAGCTGCGAGAAAAGCTGACCTGGTGAGACGAGAAGAATCAAAAGCGCTTTACCCAATGTGAACAAAGTAAATATCAAACATGAAATGCAATGTTTGTCATTTCTGGAGAGTCGCTTAGTTGAAGGACAACATTAAATAACAAGTCAGTTCCTGAGAACTTTTGCAGTTATTAGTTAGTGTGAACATCTCATTACCGTGTCTCTGGATGTGAGGCGACACACTGCAGAAGTGCCAGGGCATTACATACTCTGTTAGACTGGTGAGCTGTGAGTGTAGGAGGGTTTATGGATGGATAGATGTTCACGATTTCCTAAAAAGAGAGAAAAAGCAATTAAACTGGGAACTTTTCAGGCCCTTTCATTAACACAAAAATATCAATATGATGACTTTAATAGATGGGCAAAGCCATTAACTCATGTCTGAAAAGGACATCTAAAATAATTTCTTAACCTCCTCTTGACAAGGGCCCCCTGTACATGGGGCAGCATGAGATACGTGTATAACAGATGATCTTTGTACACGCTAGGAAGCAGCAATCCTAACATGTAGCACACCAAAGTGACGGGGAGAAACTCAGCTCAAAGACTCTCCAAGCATCGGCATCCAAACCAGACACAGTTCAAACCTCAAGCAATTATATGGGAATGTAACAAAAACATGAGAACATCAATGTCCACTCTAGAGCTTCTGATCATTTCTCCACTTCAAGCAAACTATGTGTAATATGAAAGAAGAGACTGCTGATGATTATAAAGATAGCTGTCTCATTACTGTGAGCTAGCAGCTAAAAAAAATCATCAAGTTATAAAGCATGTTACTTTTGTGGTCAAGTTTAATTCCACCATAGAGGTGTACATCATAAACATCAGCTGAGGGGTTCCTGAGATATTTACCTGCCTAACACCTCCACTTAAAACCGCTCAGGTTGACTTTTTTTAGCTTCTACTGGAGCACAGTTCCTCATCAGACATTACTTTCCTCATTCCTAGATTAACTGGGCTGCTATCATCTGGTTTTCACTGAAAGTAATGTGGTTTTCCTTTCGGAGTAGATAACTATTTACCTATTTCTACTGTGTTCCGGGTGAATTTATTCTGACCAAGTGACACATATCTTGATTCTGACACACCTGTAGTAATCTCACATCTCGGCTTTCTTTTGAGATGAAGACTATACATAGAGTACTTCAATCAATCAATCATTATTTATGAAACGTTTTTCCAACAAAACTGCGACTCAAAGCACTTTATAAGTTAAAATCATTCCCCCCCCCGGCCAACCCTCCGATCCCCAATATAACAATGGTCATGTAAAACACACACACGCACACCAACATTTGCAACGCATGCAAACACCCCACCTACCCCCATCCCCCAACTCGGATAAATCAGAGTACATGAGGCTAGTGCAGGTGGACAAGGTGAGGAAGCCCCATCAGAGGAGCCATCTGCATCGGGGGCGGCACATCGGCTGCAACCACAGGGGCACAGGCGTGAGGTGCCCAGAGGAGGTGTGGCTGGAACACCAACCTCCGCCAAGGCAAAAACACTACCACACTCAGGCCCAATCCCAAACCGCCCCCTACACACTACCCCTTCACTACCGAGTGTCACTCCAAATGAAGTCACACAACTTATGAATGAATGCTGATAATTGTGTTTACATTAAATCAAACGTCAGCATAAAGGATGTTTTGCTAGTTTCGTTTTATCTTCCTAAACCTGGTGATTTTCTGTCAGTGTGACAAACATGCAGGACACATGCAGAACTCTCATCTGAAGATTGTTTCCTCCGTTTAGACATTAAACCAGCTGCAAAGTGTGCATCGATGCAGACTCGCTATCTGAGGGTTGAACAGTCCACTTGCCCTCCACACTTGGGACAGCCCTTAATATGGCGGAGCCTCCACGAGAACGTGCAAACAGAGGGTTAGTGTGTAGGAGGGGTGTCACGATTCACCAAATCCTCCATTTTTTTTTCTTTTTTATACAGTACAGAAGTCTATACTATTTTGAGAATAATTTAGTCTACGATCATTAGATTTATTCATTACATTTTGTACAGTAAATCTTATTTCAAAAGATGGGCTACATATAAGTGATGCAATTTCCATTCTTGTACAATGTATCACATTCGGCACTAATGGTCAAATTTTTAAAAATGATTTACAATATTAAAAGGTAGCAATCCTGTTCTCAGTCAAGCTGAAAACAACAAAAACAAACAAAATAACAATGATAATAAGAAAAATGAGAAGTCATAGAGGGGCCTGCAATCTAGTGACTCTTTCTGGTTCCAGCAGTGTGTGGACTACTCATAAAATAGACCCCCCAAAACTTTTTCATCAACATCTTCATGCATGGAGGGCAACACTTTTGTTGCAAAATGCTACCTGCTGGGCATATTGTAGCGTGGCTCAAGTACGCTAATTAAATGTTTGAATCCAGCGTTTTTCGCCACCGTATAAGGCTGCAGGTCTGCTGCTATAAATGGCCCTACAGCGTTAGTTATAGCTTTTGCGCGAGCTAAGGTGTGGAAGTTTTATTGCAAATGAGGATGGAATAGTTGACTGGACCAGTGATGGTGTTTTCCCAGTTGAAAAATCGAAATTGTGACACCCCTAGTGTGTAGGGGGCGGTTTGGGATTGGGACTCAGTTATCCACAACCAAACACCACCCCGACACAGACGGCCCCACAAAGGAAACACTGGAACCCTGGACCCAAGAACAATAAAAAGCAATATAAAAGCATGGAATAAAGCATATATAAAACGTCCATACGGTAATAAAAAAAAGCAATCAAAAGGCTAATAATAAATAATTACAAAATATTAGATCAACAAGTGAAGACTTAGATAAATTAATATCAACTAAAAGCTAAACTAAAAAGGTGGGTCTTAAGCCTACTCTTATAAACATGAACATCCTCTGCGGCCCTGAGGTCCTCCGGCAGACTGTTCCCCAGCAAGGGCCGTAGCACTGGAACGACGCCTCGCCGTGGGTGTTTGTCCTAACTTTAGGAATGTTGTGAGTTGTAGTTGGGAAGATGTCATTTCAGACAGGAGGCAGAAAAATAGGCCTCGCCAAAAAGAGGTTCAATCATCAAAAGCCAAATAGCAGGTGAACATAGAAATAACCCCAAAGAGATTGTGTGTGCCCCATGAAGAGATGGATAAATGATCATACCTGCAACAGGGCAGCAATAGTACCGCAGGAGTGCCAGAGCATCGGTGCCAGATCAGGCACAGATTCACGCTTCTTGCTGAGCTCCAGCAAAGCATTTTCTCTGGTCTCTGGGCTGGACAACTCATTGATCCACTGGTAAATCTTCTCACGGTCTACCTGGGCCAGGGCTGTGACGTTAGTTACAGCCTGTCAAAAGTAGAAGAAAACACAAATACATCCTTTATCAACATTTGATCAAACTTTGCAAACTCGGTGACTGAGATGAGTTTAATGAAGATTGCACTTCCTGTCCTTTGTGTTATAGCTAAAGTGTATGCTCAGTGACCTTGCCAAAACAAAACGTTCATCCAATACACAGAAATAACTCAAGGCCACCTCAATAAATGCTCTGATGGAGACCTTTCAAATGATGATGAATACATCAACAAATCATGGTGAAAATTATTATCTAGTTGATATAAAACATATCTAGCGACATCACTTTAATTTCTTTGATGGCCATGAAAAGCTTGGAGTGTTTAAATGTATTAAAGAACATGTATGGTAGTGTTAGGTAGCATTAACATAAAGTTTTAGAACACTGCGGGATGAAAAAGAAAGGGTAACGAGAACAATAGTTACTCACCGCTCCCGTCGCCAACATTTTCTAAACCCAATGGTCACAAAATATTTGGGCGAAAAATGAACTACTAGAGGGAAAAACTGTACTTAAAAAATACGAATAAATCCTGTTCCCCTGCAACTGGGTTGGCGTTAAAAACCGACAGTTTGACCTGCTAGCACTAGCTAGCTGCTAAGTGCCTTGACGAATCCACTACCCGCGCAATTTAACAAATCCATTCAACATAACGTTATCAAACAATAACACAACAAAATAAAAAAACGTTAATGTAGTTATTTGTGTGTATCTCCAAATGAATCGAGGCTTCAAAACTGGACGCTAATCAGTTTGTACAATCTTGTGTGAGGTTTTTTTTTATAAGGCAATGGAGGCAACATGGATACAAACAAAGTAGATCTCGCGAGAGGAGGGTGGGTCTCGTTCTCGGTTATCATTTCCGTTGTAAATTTTCACATTCCCGCCATCATCGCGCGTTGCTGCGAGGCGTAGTGCACGGGTTCACTGTCAACAACATAGATACTGGAGAGCAGGTGAATGCCGGCAAAACAAACTTTCTGCTCTTGGACGACCTACAAAGACGATACTATATTTGACAAGTCTGAAGACGAGTCTAATATCATCGACAGGTGAAGAACTTTCCAATTTAATCAAACTGTGACTTTGTTTTTTTATCACCAAATTGCAATCAAGCAAATTAGCCAGTTAGCTAGCTTTTGCTAGCCTGCTAGCAGACTTGCTAATGTCGGCCTCCATCCATTCAGTGGCTGAACATGAAGAGACGACATTACCTGCATCAAAGAGCTTGAGCTTTGGTGTAATGCTTCTAGCTAAATGTGTCCCTAACTTTCCTGGTTGCGGACATATTTGTGACTCTCAGTGTTGTCAGATTGATGCTAACCTAGACAGAACAAAACGCAGGTCGCAGTATGTTGTGCACCGCTCATCTTTGCTGCAGCGTTCAAGAGTTGTCATTGGGCTAGTTTGACACACAGGCTGTGTATGATATCAAAGGGGCTGTTAGTCAGTTAATATACTCAAAATGAGTTTCCCCATTTCATATAACACTCTACATTGTATGTCTCAGCTGTGGTGTCAGTGTATTTAGTATGTCGTAGTTAGCCGTTATTTTGCTGTTAGCTGTTATGCTAACTTGTTCTTTTTCATCTTTATTGCACAATTTCCGTAATAAAAATAGGCTCCGCTCATCAATTAACAACCATCATAGGCTCCGCTCATCAATTAACAACCATTATAGGCTCCGTTCATCAATTAACAACCATCATAGGCTCCGCTCATCAATTAACAACCATCATAGGCTCCGCTCATCAATTAACAACCATCAAATGTTAAAAGAAGCACACTAAAACGTGGCAAAAGAAGACAAACATAAAACAAAAAGTACACAAGAACAAGTGGTTTTGATTGATTGTTCCTACATATTGTGATATTTCTGAAAGCTTTTAGATATTTATTTCTTCCTCCCCAAATTCCTATAAGAGACTTAAAGATTTTTTTTTTTTAGACCTTTGATAAATGGCAGAAGATTTGGTGGAGCTTCTAAAATCTTACAAATCTACATTTATGTTTAAAAATGTTTTCCAATAATCAAAATATTGACATACAGTCATTCAAAACAGCCAGTCTAACCTTATCATAATAAGTGCAGGTACTACATTCTTGAGGCTAAGCGCTCATGAATCTTGTCCTCAAAAAATTTAACTATCAGTTATATAGCTGACAAAATGTCATTCGTTACTGTCAAACTTAAACCTACATCTTAAAAAAAAAAAAAGTGTATTAAGCTGTAATGAAGAAAGGCTAGTTCCCCAAAGCCACTTTCTTTCCATCTGAATTAAAGTTCCTCAGTTTTCACTTTTAAGCCACGGATGATTTTCAGGTTCATTCTGTCGGAAAAATGTTTTTACTTTCTTAAAGAATATGTTTTTGAAAACGGTAAAGAATACAGAGTTTGATTTTTTTTTTTTTAAAGAAAAAAAAAAAGAGTTTAATATTTAATTTGATTTGTCTTTAGAGGTAGTTACAATATTATCGTCAATAGTTAAAACGGTTATTGAATCTCTTTTTCACCTTGTTTTCTTCTAACGTACTGAAATATGAACAAATGTTTCTCCATCTCCACTCCATTCAGTTTTGGATTGATTTGAAGTACCTTGTGCTTTGCTCAGATATAATTAATATAATAAGTGTTTTTACAACAAGCATTGATTTGATGAATCAGTTCTTTTTCTTGCTCTTACTTTTTGTTTCTCCTTCCATAGTAAATTTAGTATTAAAGTCCTTTTATATTGAAATTACCATAATAATCTATTTGTTTTCTTTAACTGAACATACAGTTTTTAACTAAATGACAATGTTGTTAATCTTCAGGGAAATTCGCATTGAATTTCCATTATTTTTTGCCTTATTCCATTTCAGGATTCAATGTGATACAATACAGTAATCAACAGTTTCAGGGGCTGTACCATGTTTTGTGAAACACATCTTAATGTTTCCTGACATCAAAACAACAACAAAATCTTAAGGGAACCAGCCAGAAATCAATTCTTCACTAACACCTTCTATTTGGTATTATATATGAAAACTGTCTTACTGTAGGTTTAACATGTGACCAAGCATCAAATGAACAATTCCACGCAATCTTGTAGTATTTCGATGGTCCAAATGAAATTAAATGAATGAAATATACTTTATTTATCCCTCTTAGAGGGAAATTATTGTTGTAGCCGTTTTTTTTTTCTCTTTTTAAATAATAACAATAATGATACAAAAAAAAAATGATCTGAATATGAAGAAGATAGGGCCTTGTTCCAGAGGGTGATGGCTGCTGGCAGGAATGATCTCCGGTACCTTTCTGTCTTACACCGGACTTGACGAAGCCTCACACTGA
>JBBBVU010000013.1:28506917-28517265 GCA_037177055.1 Atherinosoma microstoma
TAAATATTAGACAGATAGGTGTTTGGTGGTGATTAGACACTTGGATATGTCAAAGATTAACCACAAAATGTATTTAAATCCATCTTTATTTTTTATGCAATATCAGATACAACCTCTGGTGCTCCTTGTGGCCAAAAGTGTCCCATTGACTTCCATTAAAACCACAGTTTTTAATGTACCAATTATCATAGTTTAAAACTAATATTTTTTTGATGTCAACATTTCATTTAGAAGACAAATGGTTAAATCTGACATTTTTACAGGATTCCACCAGATTCAGCTGTTTTACTATTGTGGACAGATGCAGGAAATTCTGGTATTTTTAACAGTCATATTATGGAGTTGTGTTACTACCAGGGAACACCAAGAGTGATGTATTTGTGTGTGTGTTTTAAGTGTGTGTGTGTGAGTACATTTGTGTGTGTGTTAGAAAAAGAGAGAGCCTGAATTTGTAAGCACACATTGATAATTTCAGGGCTAAAAAGGGCATAATTTGAAGGATGTGACTGATTTTGAAAAGGTGAATGAGTGAAAACAAAACATTCTTCCTTTGCTGTTATCAAAAACAAAAAAACAAATGTAACTGTGTTTATGCACCTGGCTGTTTCATGGCCAAACATAAACATGCAGCCTAATTTTATTAGTGAGCAGAGAAGTGGAAACCTGGAGTAAAAATGAATGTACAATGGTCATAGCCATTATCTGTCAAACTCCAGGACTCATCTGAAGAAGACACAAGCTTCGAATAAGTGTCTGACATAGAATATTTACTTTATTCTTCACTTCTGAGAGCTCATCTTCCTCTTCTTCTGAACATTGAGAGGACACCAGGACTATGCCTATCCAAACAGCTGTCGAGGAAAAAAAGATTCAAGTCTGGATGAGTTGGAAAAAGATATAAAAAAAGGTTTATTAAATGAGAACAAGTCAATAAAATGAACAGAGTTATCAATTGCAATTGGAGGACCCGTCCATAGCTCCGATCAGAACAGAACTCTGGAGGGATTCTGTTGGATGCTGAGATAAGAGTCCTTTTTAGCTTCAGTCCTGGCGACGTCAAGAGGAAGCACCGATTAGATTGTTCTTCCTAAACTGTAGATTTAGTGTCTTGCCTTGTCGGACTGTCTCCTGCAGTGATACAGTCCAGACGAAGAGAGGACCAGTCACGTTGACCTGAAGGTCAGGCGTGCCGTCAATGATGCATGACACATGATACACCATATCATAATGAGGAAGAATGCGTCAACACAAATCACAGATAAACTATAATCACTGGAGTATTCAGAAAAACATGGGATATAGTGAATATAAGTATTACAAATGTCATGACATAAATTAGTATAATGAAATTTCCACCACACAGCTTCATAATATAACTAAAAAATACAATGATTGTACAATGATTGTCTACAATAGTCAAACAGTTGAATCAGGTGGAATCCTGTAAAAATGAATTGAATGAAATATATACTTTATTTATCCGTCTTAGAGGGAAATTATTGTTGTAGCAGGGTATTATTAAATGTAGAGAGGTATTATTATTAAATGTCAGATTTAACTTTTTTTCTTCTAAATGAAATGTTGACACAAAAAAATGTTTTGGTTTAAACTATAATAATTGGTAGATCAAAAACTGTGGTTTTCTGTGGAAGTCAATGGGGACACCTTTGGCCATGAAGTTTGTATCATGTAAGTTTGATACTACATAGAAAATAAGAATTAAGTCAAGTAAATTTTGTTGATAATCTTTGACATATCCAAGTGTCTAATCATCACCAAAGACCCATCTATATAATTAATTATGGAAAATAATTCAGTTTTTGAGGTTTTTTGAATTGAATGAGGTAGTACTTCAGATATTTAAACTGGCATGTAAAGGGTTAAAATTCTGAAAATGATTTGATGTTTGGTATTTTTGAGCAGAACGGAAGTTGCTGAAGTGATTTAAGAAAAAAAGTAGATTAATGTATGATGATTTTATAGCAGTTTTAGTGCAGGGACACTTTTGGCCACAAGAACCACCAGAGGGTGCAAAGTTTGAGGAGGGCACAAAGGTTAAATTGGCGAGGATAAAAGATCACACCCACATGAGGAAATTATACCATATTCCACATTTTATAATCGATTCCAGTGTCAGGACAGGAATTGGTGACGTGGATTTAATGGGGTCTTTGTTTAACAGACAAACCTTCTATAAACCAATTTTTCTACATCTTGAAATGATGTCTGACTCACCTGTGTCGTTCTTCATCGTACTGGATGCCAAATGTCCACCGGTTGGAATTAAACCCACACAACACTGTGTACAACTGTGATCAGAGCCAGTCAGAGGAGAAGACCCCCCCTCTCTGCCTTTTAAATGTTTCATTTTTAATCACAATGTCATTCTATGAGTTTGGGTTAGGATGTAATGAACACAGACATTCGGGGAGATTAAAAACCTTCAAATAAACCTGAGACACCTGATGTTCCGCACATCAGTGCGACCGTGGAAAAAAAGAGTTGTATCTGGCAGATTTTTCGTTGTATTGTAGAGCAGTGTTTCTCAGGACCTACTGCCCTGCATGTTTTGGAGGTGACCCTTCTTTAACACACCTGCATGAAATGAATGGCTCGTTAACAGGCTGCAGATAACTTGATGAGGAAGTTCCGTAATCTGAATCAGGTGTGTTGGAGTAGGAACACGTCTAAAGGCCCATTTCCACCGGGCGTGTGTGCGCTGTGTTGCGGCTGTACCACAGTTTCGTTGCAACCTCTGCAGTGCGCCAGTTCACACCGGACACGTGTTAGATGCGGCGCGCCCGCAAGTGCAGTCCTTATGCTGCATCCATGAGATCACAAATTCACAGGAAAATTGCGAGATCACGCATGATCTCTTTGTTTTAGACAACCACCACCCATGGATAAAAAAAAAAAGGCTGCATGTAGAAACAAAAGCCTGTCTGAGGTTCATTTCCTGGTCTTTTAGATCCATCTTTATGAGTTTTGTGCTACTACCATGAGTAACTCCAGCCAAATGGATTATTTTGTCCACAGGTTTAATTGTGTTTCTTGTTGTCATTAATTACTTTGTTGTGAGTCCTGAGGACCTGGATTAAGAAACACTGCTCTAGAGCGCTGCCTCAATGCTCACCTATACGGGGTGAGGAGTCATGACTGAGAGAATTATTTTGCTAACATTGTTGAATATTATTATTTTTCTAAATAATCAGTTTATTCAGCCTTTTGGAGATGTTTTCTTTCAATAAATCTGTTTGAGATGTAACGACCAATTAAGTGTCAGTTTATGATTTTGTAGACTTAAGGTTTCTTTTATATTTTTTCCTTAAAGGTCCAGAACACTTAAAACGTCCCACTCGGTCAACTCCACTGCAGGACCTCTTCGGTGAGTTCTGCAACAAAGAAAATGATTATTTTATGTACACTCTGCAAAACTTGATCTCTTTAGATAAATACACACTTTAATAGATAAATGAATCATGTTCATGTCTGAATATGTGGCCCTGTGTAGAAGGACTGGAGGTAAAGTTGCCAACAACAGCTGCACGTCTATCCTCATGGACTCTGACTGTGAAGAGGACCTGAACAGAAAGGCCAACGCAAGCCGCAAACGACGTCTCAGCAGCTGTCTGCCTGAAGACAATGACCATCTAGAAGAGGTGAGTACCGGCTTATATTTCTTGATATTTTGGTGTCCCTTGTGTCTTTTGGTCTGTGTTGTCATTGTGATACATTTGAATGTGTTTCAGAGGGGAGCAGCAATGGACTCAGCAGATTTCAGTGGCATAAACGATGATGAAATGCTGGCTGCTGTGTTAGAGATGAGCCGCCAAGAAGCTGGGCTTACTGCGCCCCCTCCCCTGGAGGATGAGCCAACAAGCAGCCCTGACACGGGGTTTGGGGACACAGATGTCCATGATCTGGCCTACCACACAGACTCACTGGAAACAGACAATAAACAGCCTGCAGGTACTCCATCCAGATGAAGTTAAGATACTTTATGCATGAGTTTGGGCATTAGAGGACTGACCTGGACTGACCTTTCATAAATCTGTTGGGTGCCTCGTCAGTGAAATTCAGGTTTGATAACACAGTGATGATACAGATATCTTTGCTGGTTATGCTAGTTGACTTTTTGTATGTTTTTGTTTTGTGTAGATGTGCTGGATTCCCTGGATTTGACCATGGATGAAAATAAGGAGAACCAGACTCCAGAAGGCGTGCAGCAGCAGGGGGAGTTGGACTGGGTCCAGCAGTACAGTTATGATCAAGAGAGGGAGGAACAGGAGCTGCAGCAGGCTCTGGCTCAGAGCCTCCAGGAGCATGTAAGTCCAAAACCAGTCTATTATCTGCTCTAACCCAGTCAGACCTCAGACGTATCTCAAACACATTTTAAATGTCACACGAGTTTTGTCTTCTATAACTTGATAATTTTCTGGAAAATTTGACAGAATCATCTTTTATCCATAAAAACGTTTCAGCTTCGGAAACGTGATGTCTAGAAAATCTTTCCAGAGTTTCAGTTTTCAGCTTTTATGCTCAGTTACTGACTTTACCTTTTAATCAGTATAAAGAGAGAAGAAAACACACAATGATCAAACTTCGATGATTGACCACATTGAAGTATGTATTTTTTATAAGCAAGCAGACTTTTAGCCCCAACAGACCTAAATTAAAATGCAGTAATGGGTTTTTTCCTTGTACCGAATATTCTTTCATGGTGCTCCTGCTCTTGTCCCTTAGGAAGCCCAAGAGATGAGAGAGGATGATGATCTGAAGAGGGCCACTGAGCTCAGTTTGCAAGGTATTGAACAAAGACCCCTTTCCAGAAGAAGTGTTGTGAGCATTTAATGAGATGTGACTGAGACTTGCAGTCCTGTAGAAATGCTGCATCAGTATCAAAATCCTCTCTTCACCCAACAGAGTTTAACAACTCTCTGCCTGAGCTGCTGTGTTCAGATGAGGATTCTGGGAATGAAGACGTGCTGGACATGGAGTACACCGAATCAGAAGCAGAGAACCTAAAGAAAAATGCCGAGGTACCCAACATCCTGATGCCATCCGATCAGTGAAACAGTTAAACACGTAGAATAATACATAATTAATCAAATGCTGAAAGTTGATGTTAGTTTGTTTACACTTGACTGATGGACTGTCCATTCCACTACATGCTCTCTGTTTTACAGACTGGAGACTTGACCAACTCTTACAGGCTCATCAGTGTTGTCAGTCACATTGGGAGCAGCTCCTCCTCTGGTAGGCACTTGCTTGTGAATCTGCCTCATCTCCACTGTGAGATCAATAAAGTACTTGCCTACCTACACTAAGCCCATTTAAAGGCAGGATTCTCCCACATGTAATGCTTTAATTCTTGACGCTGGGCAGGCCAATCACTCACAAGATCAGATGCAATCGGTCAGACAATTTGATTGGCTGACAACATGCCCCTTGAAAAAGCTGAAGTATTCACAGCTGTACATCACAAACTATACAAGCAAAGCAATTTAGCAAAGCAAAATGTCCCCCCACCCCCCTTGGGGAGAGAGCCTTTTTTCGTATAATTTTTTTTTTCGTTTTAAATACTCCTTCATAATTTCTAATACCGGCTAGCTGAATGTCTTCTTCTGCTTATTGGAATTTAACAGCTAACTGACACATTACGTCCACCAAGTGGTGGGAAGCTGCAACTAATACTCCTGTAACTGATGCTGTTACACGGTCCCGCAGCCCCCACGGCCCACAAGTTTTTTGCTTCCCTCTAGGTGGCGCTTGAGGCCGTGGCACGGGCTGCAGCCCCGTGGTGAAAGATTACTGGTCTAGGTTGTTCACATGTAAAGGAAACGTTTGCGGAGATATTCACTTCGGGAAGTGTTTTAGAAGAGCAGTGGTTTCAGACTCCAGAAACGCCGGTCCTGTGTGGACCAAATGTGCTACCAGTTGTAGCAGAATCGCCTGAACTCGTTCCCGTGTGGATAGGGCCTCAGTGATTGGTTACTGTACTAGTCTGACCCTTATCAGGACTGTAGCTGTTCAGATTTGTGTCTGCTTGAAAGTGAGATGTTTATAGGTCTACTTCAGTCAGTTTGGCATCACAAAACATGATTTCTACACGTTCATGTGCCATCAGGTCAATGGAAAGCAGCACTTGTCTGAAAGGGGCCACATCCACGAACAATCTAAAACTTTTTTAGTATAGTCCACAGTCTCTTTTGCTTACTTATTGTGATGATTGTTTTATGTTTTTATACGACTGTTTTCATACGAGCCTCATCATCTCACCCCAGGTCATTACATCAGTGACGTCTATGATATGAAGAAACAGTCGTGGTTGACCTACAATGACCTGGACGTGTCGCGCACACAAGAGTCTGCTGTCCAGCGAGACCGTGACCGCAGTGGATACATCTTCTTCTACATGCACAAGTGAGTAGGAAACTCAGATTGTTGGCCTGAAAGCACCAGGATAAAAAGGTGCAGTGAGTTTAATAGTTTTGTTATATTTTGTCATGTTCTGAACTGTTTTCTAGCTCTGCTCGCTCTGTCTGTAAAAACTTGGGATTAGACCGGTTACCTGTACAATTCAACTCGTCAAATTTGTTAGTAGAAACAATATAGGACAAACAGTACATGCATACAATAAACTGGTTGCATGAATGTGGACACCCTTAGACTGAAACTTTGTTGAAGCGCGTTTCGTTGCAGCCGTGAAGCTTCAGTAATGAAATCTGTCCTCTGTGTAACTGTGTGTCATGATACCTGCATGTCTCTGGAAATTATTAAAAACGTATTTTATTTCATGTCGACTCTAAAGTAGAAATGTAATTTCATTTAGTTTTATTTTGTACTCACTGTGACATCTTATATGATCTTCCTGTGGTTTCTCCTCAGAGATGTGTTTGAACAGCTGTCTGAGATGGAGCGATCTGGAGCCAGCGGCACATCGGAGGCAGGGAGGAACGTCCTGCAGCCCCTCTGAGCTCTACATCTTTGAACGGCCACACATCCACACTTTCATCCACAGCCGACCCCTGCTAGACGGAGCTGTTCTGTGATCAACCTTCTGTACTACTGATTGCCGTCCTTTCTTTGGTCGTCTTCAGGCGCTTCTTTTTTGCCTCTACCAATCACTAAATGCCAGGCTAAATGAACACCTGTTTATGCCAACACAGGTGTTAAACTGTTATTAAAGACTCTCTAAGAAACCTGAAATGCAGTTAAAAACATGTTCAGTGGATCAAATTTTCGCCTCCATGTTTTTTGGAGCTGGAGTTTTTCTTTGCTATAATTTTACCAGTTTTGTAAAGTCTTTTTTTTTTTTTTTTTTGGCCTTTATTTCTACGTCTTCAAAAAACCCTTTCACTTAAAAATGATCAATTGCCAGATGCTACTGGTGCTGTGCGGATTGTATGTTTGCAGACCCTTTATTTCCCATATTAACTAAATAAAGATATATTCTATGTTGGAGTATAAGCTATTATAGAGTAAGAGGGTTGCTGTATTTAGCGGGTACATTTGGTGCAATATTTATGTGACGGCAGAAAGTGGCCAGTTCGGATCAGCTTTCTGTTCAGTGTGGATGATTTCCCAGTTGCTTTTTTTTGTGTGTTTGACTTGCAACCTGATTTGTTGGTGTGGTCATTTCCATATTTTAAGATATCTGAATGAAATCTGTTACTGAGCTTTTCTCAGTTGAGCCCATGTTTATTCTTTTGGGGTTTTTGACCTTGTGCCTCCTAAGAAAACTTTTATAAATATTGTACAAGCTTTACTTTAAAAGGTGCACAGCCTTGTTGTTTTTTTGAATGTTTGTCAGATCTTAGTGTGCAAGTCAGATGTTCCTCTATTTAAAGCCAACAGATTTTTCTATGGATCGCAGCATACTGTAGGGTTGATTTGTTTCAATTAGCCCAAGATAAGCCACAAGCAAGTAGAAATCATTAGTTCTCAATCACCAGGGAAATGTGTCTTGTTCCCATTTCTAGGGCCACTATAAAGTATTTAACACCACACACCCTGGCATGTTTGCTACTAGAATGAAATAAACCAGAATATTTAACTGGTTTCAATACCAGATGATGGTTGTATTACTTTTTTTTTTCCACTGTAAAAATTTAATCACATATGCCACTTTTGATGTGCAACATTTAAACATGTCATCCGTTATAATCCACTCACCAGATTACTTTATCAAATTTGCAGAATATAGCATTAAAGTACTAATAAGTATCAGTATAGACCAAATATTAAGTATGACCCAGGCCTGCATATTTAAAAAGTGTGCACTATTATTAGCTGTCAGCTACTGCACAGGTCATGACAAAGGTTACTGATAAACTTGTCCTCTTCTGATTTCCAGGTCCACACCCTGTGCTTTTCCTTACATCCTGTCCTGAATGCTGTGTAAAGAGGGTAAAATGTACTTGTGAAGTGAGAATGAACTGCTTTTTCTACCCTTCATACACGATTGACTCTTCCTAAAGCAGATTTTAATTAAAAAAATACAATGAAATTACAGACTTTTCTTCATTTTTCACAAACAGCCAGTGTTACAGAGAAACCCAACATCAAACTGCTGTGTCTGCTGGGGAATTCCTTAAAAATCCTCAAGCAGTTGCAGCAGATGTTGATTGTGATCAGTAATCAGTGTTTTTTAGATTTGATTGTGAACCGCAGCAGTGAATAAAGTAGTCTGCTGGGACAGTGCAGGAGAATTAGTGCAACATTTAGTTGTGAAGTCCGCTGGCAAAGCAGTCTGTCACCTATCTTGACTGCATCTCTTCATCAGCGGCTGCAGATGTCGACCTGTGAGTCTGCTGTACTCACTCAGAATGTAGCTTTCCCTCTGCAGCATCTGGAAGCAAATCAACATAATTATCATTGTTTAACAACAAGCGACTGTCAGAGCAAAGTTTTCCTTTTGAACCTGTAGTGTGAGTACTATGTTGTGAGCAATAAGATCTATCAGCATATAAAAGAACTGAGACTTATCTAACTAGTTAGTGCTTTTATTCAGTTAAGTTCAATACCGTAAGTTCAGGGCTAGAAACACGTTTTAATTTAATGTTTCAATGCTCAAATAACACAAAACCTACATTCACTTCAAATGTGTCAAAGTGGAGGGAGGAGAGCCCACAGAAATACATCTGGACACACATCTGCATCACGGTTCATCCATACAAACCTCAGCCCATTCCTCCTCTGTCTCATGTCTGTAGCCCAACAGGTGACAGATGCCATGTGCCGTGACAACCTGAGGAAAGAGGAGAACAACTGGTAAATGCCATCTAATGAAATCATAAGAAATATAAATAACTTTTAACATTTGTAAATATGCCTAAGTATGGTCATATTTTGTAGTTGAAATACCAATTACTGTTTCATTTAGTGCTCTCACTTAGTCATTCACCACTTTACAAGAGTTGAAACACATGAAAAACACAATAACGCTGCAGGCACTCACTAAGGGTGGGGATAAAAGGGCGTGCATGTGCCACCACAAGTACAAACAACCAAATTCTAACAAATGTTTAGTGTAAACTGACCTTTACCTGGGAAAACCTCAGACACCCAAGTGCAGGTGAATGCAGCATGTAATGTACTAGGATGTTCCGTGTTCTACATCAATGTCATCATGTTCTTGATCATAATACAGCATTCATACAGTATTCGTTTCCAACATGCGAAATAAGACTGTTTATATTTTATGTAAATGATGTAAAAGTCATGAAACAACCAGACGTGGCAAAACTGTGCAAAATTTAACGGCCAAAAGTTTATTCATTCATTCATTTTCTTTCTGTATGCTGAGTCTAATGTTATGTGGGGGGCTGGAGCCTATCCCAGCAATAAGCAGGCGAGAGGCAGGGTACACCCTGGACAGGTCACCAGTCCATTGCACGGCCAACAGAGAGACAACATAGGCTGCTTCCTCGTCACTATGTGCCTTACCTGTTTTTGCACTTGTTTATTTATTTATTCAATAATTTCAGCCTCCTAACACCATAAGCTTAATTTTGTTAGCCTTAAACTACTAGGTAATCTTCTTTTTTTCTAGCTTCTGGTATGCCAATTTATGTTGTGTTTATTGTTGCATGTTTACCTGGCAGCACCTTGAACTTCAGAGAATAACCATTTCAATCCCTTGTATGTACTCTACATATGGGGAATTTAGGATAAAAGAATTTGTCTTGACTTTAATTGTATAAATCAGTTAATTATTTGCTAAAATCTAGACTTTTTTTAAGGTATCACATGCTGCTCATTGCGACAGGCTGGCGACCTGTCCAGGGTGTACCCTGCCTCTCGCCTGATACTTGCTGGGATAGGCTCCAGCCCACCCGCGACCCTG
>JBBBVU010000013.1:28519784-28534409 GCA_037177055.1 Atherinosoma microstoma
CTTGCTGGGATAGGCTCCAGCCCACCCGCGACCCTGCATGGATTAAGCGGTACAGAAAATGGATGGATGGATGGATGCTGCTCATTTCCCAATCTGTGCCCCTAGTTTGGATCCCCCCATAAAAAAATCTGCCTGCCAGCAACTCACTGTCAGAGCACCGTGAATTTCCAAAGATTCCTCCTGACATTGCTTCATCACAAACTCGACTCCGAGGAAAATGTCTCCAAGGTTCAGCTCATCTCTGTGAAGGGGGCAAGGCAGCTTACCAGGTCTGAGATCCTGAAATACACACAGAAGTCTTTAGAAAATACGACAGATAACAAAATAACTCACTGAATTAAATAAGGCACGGTCACCATTTGTAAGTGCCAGAAACAGGAAGCTTATTCATTTATGAGTTATTGACCATAACTGTGCATTATTTTATTTTTACCTCATAGAATGGAAATGAGAGGACGTCAGTAGGCACGTTTTTCTTTCTGTAAATATGATTAATTTGCTGAATCCTGTGGTTGTCCACACAAATGATGCCCAAATCAAATTTCTGGATGCCCAGTATGTGTCTCAGCGTGTCAACATCCTTGCGCAGCCTCGCGCGGCGAAGAGGCACCACCTTCTGGAGGTTCCGAAGCACTACTCCCATTTTAAAACTCGACGGAAAAAGAGAAAACGGTTGTCATAAAATGTTGACACATGTAAAATGTCTAAAACCAGCACTTCCCGTGATAACAGATGGCTACAATAATTGTACGGCGATAAGTTTACGAAAACAACTCGTCAGTTTTGCTTTAGCCGTAGTGATGTTCAGTCATTGCGGAAAGGTAGATTTCAAGGTGACACTGTCAACATTCAGATCCCAAGAACGGACATTTGACTTTTTTCTGAGTACGCATGGTAACAAAGTTGATGAAAAATATCGGATTAATTCATTGAAGGAAAATGAACGCTTGCTCATTTGTTCAGACCCGGTCGATGACGTTGACAGCCGCGGAACGTCTTTTCCTTTCAGGGAGAACTTAAATTTGTCGGACTGACCACCGGAAGCGGATGTTGATAAATGCGTTATCGCCATTGGTTATCGCCCAAAAAAACAAAGATCTATTCAGCAAACACAAACAGAAAGGTTGGAGTTTGGGCTATAAACATAGTATAATTTAGCTTTTCTTCACAAGAAATATTTATTTCTGCGAGTGTTATAACCCGAAGAGCAACGAAACTCCTTCTTAAAGAAACTTTGTCAGTGTTTGTGTTGTTAGCCTAGATGCTAGCGGCCGAGCTAATATGTTCTTTTTATTTATCCCAGCATTCTTAACATTTTCTAGGTTTTTTTAAACAAAAATAGTCAGCAACTGTGTTAAAGATTTTTACTGTCCGAATGCGTTGGTGATATTTACTTTTAAATAACGAGTGCGAAAGATTCGGCATTATTTTGCGCCATGAATCCGTCCAACCCGTTTGGCAGCCCACAGGGAGCTTTCCAAGCCCCGAGCAGCTCTGTGAAGACCGGTTTGTTTCAGACATTTGGACAGCAAAGTGCCACCACTCAGGCCCAGAGTATGGCTTTTTTCCAGCCATCTGCGTTTGGACAGCCATCTGTCATGAGCCAACCTGCGGCTCACGGGAACAACATCTTTGGACAAACCCCTGCCTTCGGACAGCCGCCTGCACAGCCCCCGTCGCTGCCTACAAGCCAGGCTCCAGCTTTTGGACAGACATCATTGGGAATGAATAGCTCAGGTTTTGGTAGCGGCCCACCGCCAGCTTTTGGACAGACCACTGGACTAAATCAGAGCTCGGTCTTCGGACAGACGCCTTCATTCGGGCAGCCCTCTGCATTTGGTCAGGCTCCAGGATTTGGCAAACCACCTCCTGCTTTTGGTCAGCAGTCCTCTGGGTTTGGGAACTCTCAGATGGCTACTGGCTCTACCACTACCCTAGGGCAGCCTCAACCACTTAATTTTGGCCAGTCTGTGTTCGGACAGCCATCCTCTACCAGTGGTTCTACCAGTGTATTCGGTGCAGCTCAGAGCGTGACCCAAAGCAGAGGATTTGGATCATCGGAGTTCAGTTTCAAGCCAGCCAATGAGGCTCTTTTTAAACCAATCTTCAGCACCAGCCCTGAACCAACTAACCCTCAGACTACTACAGTGTCAAGCTCAGTTTTTGGTGGCAGTGGGCCTCAGACCAGCTCCAACACCATGAGTAGCAACACCACTACAACCACGAACTTCTCTCTGTTGACTGCTGCCAAGTCTGGACCGCTGGGCTTCAGCTTTTCACAGCCAGCTGCTCCCTCTATTTCTGCTCCAAACAATCCAGCAACAACTGGTAATAGCAGTGGTACAACCGGTACCCTTCAGTTTACATTTTCCCAGCCAGCTGCCCCTTCCAGTTCAAGTACCACAGAGCCCACCACCCCATCTTCTTTCAGCTTTACATCCAAAACCCTGCAGACTCAGCCAACACTCCTATCAGGAGGAGCGGTTTTCAGCCAGCCCTCACCTTTTGGTGATGTCAAAACTAAAGCGGAGACTAGCACTGATGATAAAGGGAGCAGCCTTTCTGTCCAAGGGGACACAAATATATTTGCACGATTTAGCAAGGGCACCAAGCGCAAGGATGATCCAGCAGCTGGTAGCTCCGGGCCAGAGAAGCCAATAGCTGAGGAAGATGTTCCAGCAGGAGCAGATTCACCAAGACAACCCTCAAAAAGGCCTCTAATCAGGTCCCGTGGCCTACCAGGAGGCTTATTTAGCAGGGCTCTAAGCGGTATTCGTAAGGACCGCACAAACCCAGAGAGACGAGACGCCTCAAAGGAGCCCCAGAAGCAGACACTGAAGTGGGAGGAGAACGAGATGGAAGAAGTCCAAGCTCAGGATGATGACCTGTCTGCCACACCACCCAAAATGAGCAGGGATGTGGTAGAAAAGCCGGAGGTGTCAGGTAAGGCATGAAAATTATACACACTGTGAATGATGTACCATTTTTATTAAAATGTATTATGAATATTTAAAGAAATTGCTGCTTAATACGCGTTCTATATACGACATGGGACTAACTTTCTTGACACTGCCTGGATTATTTATTGAATTTACCATTGATTAACATTTTTACAATTGACTTGCCATTTCTTTTAATGTCTGGTGTCGTTAACACTAAATAAAATCTTATAAGGATGGATATATTTTGATTTGAGTGGTAATCCTGAGTTTTAAAAAAACTCATTAACCATGTTTGTTTTAATTATAATTCTAGATACTATCATATGGATTAACTTTTATTTTAGTTCCATTTCTGCCATAAAAAGCCAAATAATTTTGACCCAGAGAGAATCCTGCACACTTGACATTGAGATGAATTCATTCTGTTATGCCTCTCTAGATTCAGTCATGACTCCAGATCCAGCAGCTGAAGGGTTGACTCCTAAGAGCCGTGGTGCACGCAGGGAGAGCTTGGACAGCCTGGGTGGCATGTCTCCCAGTGATCTGACCTCCATCCAGTGCAGGAATGTGCCTCCAGTCTTCAACAAAAAGGAGGTGTTGGAGAAGCACTTTGGTCGTTTTGGCAAAGTCTGCAAGATCTTCTCCCGGCCTGCTAAGAATACGGCCATTGTACACTTTGATGACCACGTAAGTTAATACAGTCCAACTTTATTTATAAAGTACTTTATTTAAGTTTATTAGCATTTTATGAAGAAAAAACTAAATGCAGCGTGTACAGTAACATTTTTTGAGAATGTCAAAGGCAGTCTAGAAGAAGAAGAAGAAGAAAAAAAAAAGCCCCAGACAACAAAACAAATCAGCAAACAAACAGCCCCCACCCCTCCCCAAATATGAAGAACAAAACCATCCAGACTAGTTATAAAGGGAAATGGATTCTAGTTAAGAATGCATTATTGAACTGGGAACAATTGCTCAATCAACACAAACCTGCTTCTGTATTTGACACAAAAGAAAGAAATGGCTCCCAGGTGGCCAAGAAGAGTTCATATGGCTTTTTGGTAAAATAATTAATCTTTTCCAGCAGTAAGTAGAACAGCTGGAATCCTTGGCTTTAATCCTTGATCCACTGTCCGTATGTTGGAGGCGACGAGTTTTTCGATTTACACAAAATAAGCCTTCTGGTCGAAAGAGAACAAAAGGCAATAACATCATTCTAAGCAGAGCTCAGTTTCATACGAAGGTGTGAAACCAAATTTCATACAACTAAAGTTTGTAAATCCCAGAAAACACCAACCAGAGTTTTTTGTCATTTGGATATACATGTTGTCCATTTTCACCCACTTTTCAGTTGCTGAAAATATAGCCGTAACATCAGTGTCAAAAACAATCGCTCAGTTGAGTTTTGAGTTGAAAGAGAGAAAACGTTAATATCGAGGAATTTTTCTGAATAACTGAACATGTTTCAAGCTCGGACCTTCACAGGCTTTATTCTGCCAACCAGATGCTTCTGAGACTTTGTATAAATACATAAAAAAAGGTTTCAGCTGTTCCAAAACTGCAGCATGCCCTGAAATGAAGAGTAATGTCGCAGCACTACTCATTAATAACATGTAAAGGTGCAGTTCTGGTTTTATTGCTAGTCCTTTTAAGACGGTCCCAGACGTCTGCTAAACTTAAATGTTTGAACTGTATTTAATTCCGTTTTATCTTAGACTCATCCTTTCACATTAAAATTATGCTTATTGGGAGACTTTCGTCTAGTAAAATCTGAAATTAAGTTTTTCTTTTTGTTAAATTTCCTCTTTCAGGCTGCAGCAGCGAAAGCGAAGAAGAGAGGCAAAATCCTGCACAGAAACGAGCTCCTCCTCCTGTGGCACAAGAAGAAGCAGAGTAAATGAAAAGCTTGATTAATATTATAATGTTAGCCTGTAAAAAACTGCTTTCATTGTGGATGATTATTATTTACATGTTTGGATTTATTGGCAGAGTCACATTTGATGTCTGAAATGTTTGTATTTTGTGGATCAGGTCCGGGGGAGAAAGGGATCAGACCTGCACCAGGAAAGGAGGAGGCAGAGGAAGAAAGTCAAAAAGTCCCAGAATCCAAGGCTGCCTCCTCTCCACACCGAAAGCCTCCACTCAGACCTGCAGTACTCAGCAGCCCGCACACATTCAGGTAGCGCGCTATGCACCTGTTTAACAGTCAGAGTAGGTACTGCAGCTCCGTGGCTCTGACATCTCATCCTTTTATGTCTCAGCTCTCCAGTGAGGAAGTCGTCCCCAGTCAAAGTGCTCCAGTTTGACTCAGAGCCCACGAAAGAGACGAGTGCTGACACCTCAAGCCTGGAGCGCCCCATCCCCTCCTCCCTCCTCCCCCTCATTGGCCAGGTGGCAGAAACCACAGAGGAGAAGTACCGCCTCCTGAAGCAGAGAGACGAGATCCTCCATCAAGGTGATGCTGGCTCTCACATCAGTCCGTTGCAGCCAAGACGTGACTGACAACGAAACAAACATCACACCCGTGTGCTCATGTCCTTACAGGCAGGACAAAGCGGACGGATCTGAATCTGTCCAGTGTTTTTGTGGGGACGTGTCCTGATATGTGTCCAGAGAAGGAGAGGTACATGAGGGAAACGAGGAACCAGCTCAGTATCTTTGAGATCATCCCAGAAACAGAGATGGTAAGATCTTTAATTATATACAGATGCATTTCTAGTTGAGATAATTAGTAAAATGTTCCATAATGTCTGTGCAAACTTTGTGGGATTCTTTTAGAGACTCTTAGAAGTCTCTCTGTGGTAGGATCTCCTCTTCAAAGCCAAGTTGCACCAGCAGACATTTCCTGTTTTTTACTTTACATTTGGATTTACCTGGAGAAATGAGTGTGTGCACTACAAAATTAGCTGTCTGCAAATAAAGGGGGAAAAACTTCAGTTGAGAAGATTCAGACTATCATCAAGTAAAATAATCTGTCAAATAAATAAATTCAAGGCCTTAGATAAATGAGAAATAACTTATAACAAGTGGTGAAACACTCATTCCAAGTCCATTATTAAGTAAAATACAAGACTGAGCTCGTTTATGCTTCTTTCAATGTTGTTTCTTCTTCACTTTGAGAGAAAAGATCAGAGAAATTAAACAAGATGATTCTTCTGAATTCAAGAATTCAAGGGCAATCTGTCCTTCTGGCGTATGAATGTTTGGTGATTACCTTTGTTGCTGCCTAGATATCAGTTTTTTGTTGTTTAGGTTTTTTTGTTTTTTTTTTACTTAATAAGGGACTTGGAATGAGTGTTTCCCACTTGTCTAAAGTCGATAAAAAAAAATTTTTTTCAGGAAATCTTAGCGAGTGTAATATCTTCCTGCACTGGCAGATTATTTCACTTGATTATTGTCTAAACTTTCTCAGGTTAAATGTTTTTCCTTTTATAAAAAGAGCTAATTTTTGCAGCATGTGTGTGAATTGGTACTGGGAGGTCTTGAAGCAGGTTTCCACAGCTATAATTGGGTGGGAAAGATACAATCTGATCTCAATCAGTGTCTCGATTAGATGATTTACCCTAATGTGTAAAGCACAACTAACCCTTATAACTTCAAGCTTTTTTTTTTTTTTGCTAAGTTTGGTCCGCCTGTCTTTTGTGTGTTTGTCATAGAAACAAACACACAACAGAAACTATTTACATATTTATACTTTTTCTTCATTTTTGAGCCACAGTCCATCAGAAACCCTTTCTTGGCTTTATTCCAGCCATAGATGGTCATTATTTCTGTTCTTTTCAGACACACAGAACTTTATGCTCACTTGTTGATCTTTGGCTGCTCCTGATTGGGCATTACTATTAATGTAAGCTCTCTGATTGGTTGAAAGTTTGGCAGGAAGTGGCTTCATTAGAATTTCAGGATCAGAAAGACTTTTTGGCTGGATGTAAGATTGTAAAACTTTTTGAGCTAGCCGGTTTTCGTTGAGTAGAATTAGACCACATTGTAGCTAAACTGAAGCCAGATGGTTAAAGAAACGGTGAAGCTTTGAGTGGGAGCTTGCAGGTTCTTTTTTTTCAGTCTGGAAGAGCTTTGTAGACAAACTGCCTCCCCCGTCCTCTTCTAGGTGGATCACTCAGCAGCAGTCAAGGAGTACAGCCGCTCGTCAGCGGATCAAGGGGAGCCCCTGCCTCACGAGCTTCGTCCTCTAGCTGTGCTCAGCATGACCATGGACTACTTGGTGACTCAGATCATGGACCAGGTGCAAGACAACTACCGGGACTGGTATGACTTTTTGTGGAACAGGACCCGGGGCATCCGGAAGGTAAAGCTCAAAAACACCAGAACACGGCTCAGGTTTCGATAGAACAGTCTTTTAACAGGTATGTGGTTATTCCCTCTGTCCCATCATAAGGACATCACCCAGCAGCGCCTGTGCTGCCCACACACCGTATCTCTGATGGAGAAGTGCACACGCTTCCACGTGCACTGCGCCCACCACCTCTGCGAGGAGCCCAGAATGTCTTTCGAAGCTAAAATCAACGACGAGAACATGACGAAGTGCCTGCAGAGTCTGAAGGAAATGTACGAGGACCTGGCAACGCAGCAGACCTTCTGTCCCCACGAGGCTGAGTTCCGGCAGTACAACGTGCTGCTGAAGCTCAACGATGGCGACATCCTTCGGTCAGTCAGGACATGCATGCACAGAAATATTCACTAATCTATTTTCTAATTTACTGCAGTCATTGGACTTTTGTCCCAGTCTGAACATGAGAAATGTGCTCTTAATGTCCACGCAGCGAGGTGCAGCAGTTCCGCGAAGAGGTGCGCAAATCCCCTGAGGTGAAGTTTGCGGTTCAAGCTTTTGCCACCGTCAACAGCAACAACTTTGTGCGCTTCTTCAAGCTGGTGAAAAGGGCCTCCTATCTGGCCAGCTGCCTCCTGCACAGATACTTCAACCAGGTCAGAAACTCGTTGAGGAATCTTTAACTTTCCAAATAGTTTATCCGGTTGTAAGGGATACAGATTCTTTTGTTTGAGCTCAACGAGGCCTATTTTTTTTCTGCCTCCTCACTGAAATGACATTCCCAAAATTAAAGAAGTACATCTTCCCAACTACAAGGGCTGTATGCATAATGTTGGTCTCTGCAGAAAGCCGAGACATGTGAGATTACTACAGAGGTGTCAGAATTAAGTTATGTGTGACTGTCTGAGTAAATTCACCTGGAACACAGAAGAAAAGTCAAATTTTTATGTCTGCTGAAGGAACAACAATACATGCAAGTAGAACTAACCTTTGAATCATAGACAGTAGCCAAATTTATCTTGGTATTTGTAAAATAACATATGATGAGTACCCGTGCATGAGCTGCATGAGCAAGTATGAGCTAATAGTATGAGCTAATACATACAGGTATGGCCAGGCAGAACATTTAGGCCCTTCCTCAGGTAACAAAGTGGAAAACTAATTTTATTTCACTGGGACAATATATTAACAGCCCATTGGTTGACGTTCATGATCCATACCTCTATCAACCAATTACAGTCCAGAGAATAAGCGCCCGAATTCACCATAGACACATTAACAACGTTCCAGAAAGAAGTAAGCCCAAAGCCTGTATATTGTAGGAAGAGTGCACACTTCACTGTAAACCCCCCTAATTTATTTCTAAACAACCAGGACCTTCGTCATTCATTTCAAACAGAGTCAGAACTCATTAGCGGAGTTTTTTCAAACAGGAATGAAACTTTTTTACCAGGTAACAGCAAAGGTAAGACATGCTTTCTGTTGTTCATTCTCTTCAGCTACCAGCTCACTGGGTTTGTTGTTGCACAGTGATGAGACAGACATCTTTGTGATCAGCAGAGTCTCGGCTTTTATATGAAACCATGTTTGTTAGAAGTGGAGAAATTAGCAGAAGCTCTAAAGTGAATGTGAGCTGTTATTTTGGTATGCTACAATGTAGGACTGCTGATTCCTGGCGTGTGCAGAGATCTTTTGTTTCACAGATCTGGGGCCGAGTGAGGAAAAGCTTAATTCATGCAAAATGTCACTTTTAATTTTCCTTATTGAGCCAAGTCCAAACATGATGGCAGGGATGAAGATAAAGGAGTACCAAGACTTAAAATATTACTCTCAGCTTCTCAGAGCTTTAAGAGGTCAGGTCTGACAAGCAGAAATTCAGAAATATCTTAAATGTATCAATAAACAGAAAAGTGATGAGAAGTCTGACTCTTCAAAGATTCGTCTCTTTTGGCCCGGCTCTCTTAGAAGAGCCGGCTCTTTCAGCTCTTAAACAGTTCTTTATTTCGTATCACTCAGAGCTTTTGTTTAAGCCTAATTTAGCAATTATGATTAGTTTGTTGGTAAGCATTTTTTTCATCGAAGCTTTATTTTTATACATTTTTTTTTGCTGAAAAAAACAAACGAAAGTTACTATTTAGTATTCTAATCAAACCTTTAGATCAACAACTGAACACAGAACCACAACAAATGAATAAGTAAAATCCCAAGTCTTAATGAAAAATACATGATCCTAGAGCAGTGACTGACTCTTTCAGCCATGCCCCCCCTTTGGAAGAATAAACATTCCCATGTCCCCCCCACCTCTCTCTCTAGATATGAAGGTCAGATCTGGGAATTAATAGCCATCTTTAATGGGTGAAGTCGGAGTTAGTAAGTCTACTTCAATTTTCCGAGTTGAATATCCAACTTCAAGGGGCGTTCTTGTTGTATTTCTGAGTAGGAGCTTGGAAAATCCAACTTCCAAATCGAATGCACCATTTTTCATTTGTGGTTGGATGCATGGTGATCCCGTCAGGATAAAGTCCCACCCCTCAATCAGCTCCCTGGAAGGAGTCGACTCTTCTCATTTACAACAAAGAATTGAGTCTTAGAGCCGGCTCATTCGTTAACAACATATATCTAAATCACAATAGTTGCAGATGAATTTTCAGACGAGTAACAAACCACTCAATTAATGGTTTCTGTTTTCAGGTTTAATCAAACGATATTTCTTATAATTCCTGGAATAAAAGTTGCGTTCAGGGGTCCTTTGATCCTCTTGTTCACGCATCTTGGAGGTGCAGCTTTTAGCCATGTTTGTGCTGTCAAAATTCCCATTGATGACCATGTTTAGTATCATTTTAGATGAATTCTGGGTTTCTTTCTGGTCACATCATCAGATGAGGAACAGAAGAAGCAAATTTGATGATAAAAGAATACAAGGCCCAGTTTTGGAGATTTATGGTTATTACCGGAGGACCAGACTAGAGGAAATGTTTGCCCAGATGAACAGATCTTGTGTGTTTTTGATTTGATTTCTTTTATTCTTTTTTGTTTGTTTTTAATTCTTCTCTTATTAATGTACATTTTATTGTATTTATTTTAACCTTACTTTAATGTTTTATGTAAAGCCCATTGAGTTATATTGTACATGAAATGTGTTAGAAATAAACCTGCCTTATAATTAACACTAAATCACTAAATCTGAAGCTTTTGTTTGTTAATCTGTTTAATAAATCATGTAGGTCAGAGCTAAGGCACTGAAGGCCCTGAATATAGCTCACACTGTGGGTCTGCGATCGACTCCGTTCCCAGTTGAGGATGTTGTCCGGATGCTGATGTTTCGCGACGCTGAAGAAGCGACTGACTTCCTCCAGGAGTATGGCCTCAACGTCAACGACGGGTGAGTTTCAGAGCCGCATTTGTAAAGTTTGCTGACTAATCATACTGTTTTAGAAAATGATGACTAAATTAAGCATTTCTTGAAGAGAAAGAAAGAGATTTTCTGTATTTTGTGCAAACTTCCCGTCATGTGTTGGCAGTTTGGTGGAACTGAGTCGGAGGGCCTTTCAGGAGCCAGAACTCCCCCTGTCTCAGAAGAAATCAGAGGTGATTCTTGCAAAGAAAGTGGTGCTGGTTGGACAGTTGGTGAACGGAGGCCCTCTCCCTAACCCGCCTCAGCACAGACCTGTCTGCAGCTTCGACTCCCAGAATAAATTCAGAGGAGAAGGCCCGCTGGCCGAGCCCACTTCAAGCTACGTTAAAGGTGACGTCTCATCAGGATTGTTTACATTTTCTGAACTTGTTCCTGCATCGTTGGTTAAATGGACTGATGATTTTTTTTCTCTTCGTCTCAGCTGTTGCTACAAACGTGGCCGTTGCTGCTGCGCCCAGCGCCGAGCTGGCCACTCCGTTTATGCTGGTCAAGGCTCCAGATGTTCCCTCTGCATTTCTGCCGCCTCCAGCTGTTGCAGATGAGACCGGAGAGCTCAGGGAATCGTATCGCCCTCCGACTCTGCCAGCAGACCCCCAGCAACTGTTCCAGCCAATCCCTCAGATCCCTCAGATTCCTCAGATCCCTCAACCTCAGCCTGTCAGACCACCATCCCCTCCACCCAAACCTCAGCTGGTGTACACCGACGAGGTGAAGATGATCTCTCAGCTAAACCCTGCGCTGAAGTTGTTTTGTCTGCACAGTCCTCATGGTTTCCTCATCCCCTCTTTCAGGACATTATGTCCGAGTTGGACGGTCTGATAGAAGAGGTGGTTGAAGCAACAGCGAGGGAGGTGGCCAATGATGGCGCCAGCTACGCCACAACAGCTCTTACGTAAGTTTAAACAGCTGATCTGATGACACAATGTTGGAGGTGGTGGGGATGTTGTTGATCTGATTGAGCTTAATTTTGCAGGGAGAGCAGCGCACAGCTTGAGTCTCTGGTGAGCGAGGTGTTGGGACAGATGTTGCAGGAGATTTCCTCCAACGAGATCAAGTTGGAACAAGAGCGTGTCGCCGAAGAGAAGCGCAAGCTTGAAGAGGCCAGGTTTGTCTGATCAGAGACAGTTTTACCTTCGGTTTGTCAACAAATTTAGTGGTTTTCTGCCACAGGGATCACCGATTCTCACATATCAGAAGCCACTTTAAGACAACTGGCCTACATTTCCTCTTTTGTGTCTTTTGTATCAGGAGGAGGCAGGAGCATGAGGCCTTCCTGGCTCAGTTCAGCTGCTCTCTCTGCACGGAGATCATCCACGAAGTGTTAGATGAGACCATACAGGAGACCGCCTCCTCCGAGATCCAGTAAGACTTTAGATGCTTATCCACCCTCTTCGATCATCTAAGGAGGAACTCATAAACCGTAATAAAGTGATGCACAGGATATAAAAGGACCTTTTTCTCTTTTTCCATTTTCAGGGAGGCGCTGAATGAGAAAGCAGAGCGCGTGGCTAAATGCACCGAGCAGGTCTGCAGCAGTCTAATCTACGACACTTTGAACACAGACATTGCTCTGTTGGTGGAAGACATCCTAGAAGCCGAGTTACAACGTATCCACAAGTACATAAAAAGGTAAAAAATGTTTCTTTTTGGCGACTACAGAATATTTGAACAGCAGTGAAGTTAAACCATTAAAACTCTGGTTCCTTCATTTAAGTATGAAACTTCTGGTTTTCCTTCTCAGGTGGCGAGATGTGGTAGCAGTTCGCCGTCAGCTGAAGAGACAGATGCGAGGATTTCCTGCAGCTCCTTGCTGCGTTGACCCTCGCTACAAACTGAAGGCCCTGGCTCCCAGCGCTCCTGCACAGCCCTCCATAGCAGATCTGGCCCGGGGTCTGGTCAACCTGGGAAACGCCGGCACGTTGGCTCTGTCCAGCACCAGGTATGTCGATCAGTCACTGAGCAGCGTTTCTGCTAAACCTGACAATAAATTCATGTTTTGTTCTTTTATACTTTTTATCACTCGAAGGCTCCTCTTGATACGGAAGGGTCTTTTTTTATATTAGTTTTTTACACAATTTACATATTAATGATGGGCCTGATGGAAGGGATGAAAGAAAAGGAAAGCAAATGGAAGAGAAAAGGAAAGTAAAAAGTGGAGAGGGGAGAGAAAGGTACAAAAGACTGAAAACAACAACAACAAAGATGAGTCGGACATCCAGCTGGAACACCTGTAAAGAAACAGAAAACATCCTACGGCCTCTGTAAGAAAACACAGCAGACATCAGGATCAACAGATTTTATTTTCTCACATACCCTCTAGACTGTCTCCAAGTACCCCAAGGAGTACCTGTATCCCATTCGAGAAACACTGGTTTATGCTAGCTGAATGAGGAAGGAGCATTTCTGCAGCATTTTTAGTAACTGATGGGGTTTGATAAGGTGGTGTACTTTCACTTGTTCTTTTCAAGATGCACATGGAGGATCTTTTTCGGAAACTAAAATGAATGTAAAACTGGATGTTAGGAGGGTGATTGTCTTTATCATCTGATGTACGCGGATAACTCCCGGATAACTGTCTGCCTACAGATAGATAGATAGATAGATAGATAGATAGATAGATAGATAGATAGATAGATAGATAGATACTTTATCGATCCCGAAGGAAATTTTAACAACTCAGCAGCAATATAAAAACAAATAAAATACTATGTAATAAAATTTGAAATTAAAAATTACAAGTGCTGACTCTTGCCCTGGTCTGGTTGTAAAAGTCTTAACAGGACTACTCACTGTGGTGAGTGCTGGTTTACTGCATCTGAGTCTGACCACTCGTTAAGTATGGTGAACCAAGTCAGATATTTGAGTCATATAATCAGAAATGATTTATATGATGATGATGATATCAATCATCAGTCCTGTAAACTGTGTGCACAAGCAAATATGCTGGTATGTAAGTTTTATGTATGCATAGATTGTGTTGATATAGCCACTTTCTAACGTGTTGTTCCCTACAGCCCATTTGTGGTGCAGTTACAGTTAAGCTAAAATAAAAAGCTTCAGGTGGTGGTAATATTGCTTTCACTTCCGAGGTGGACAAGTGCAAGCCACATGTTTGGATCAAATAATGTTCTCGCCTTTCATGCTGCATGGATGAAACGTATCAATGAATTCATGTGTCGATTAATTGATGAGAAAAATTCCTCCTACTTTTGGAAGCACTGGAACAAGTGCTTGTTCCTGCAAAGATCCCTCTGGTTGTAGGAAACGTTTGAATGTTTTTATTGTATTTTTTCTTTCGCTAATTATGAACTACAGTAAAACTTGTCCTCTGTCTTGTTCAGGTTGTTGAAGATGAGACGAGAAGCGATCCACCAGATGAGAGTTCACTTCTATTATCAGCAGCTGCTCGAGTAAGTCCTGAGTACGTTCATCCACTTGGATCTATGGCACGGAGCAGCATTTTGACACGTTGGTGTTTCTGTCAGGGAGGCGGCGTGGGCACCGCTTGACCTGCCGGCACTGGTGGCAGAAAATATCCCCAATGCTCCAGACCGGATCTTCTGGAAAGCTCTTGTTCTTTTACCCAGCGATGATGAGAGTGTAGCCAGCTTTGCAGACAGGTGAGCAGCAGCAGTTTTTCATCACCTACTCCTGCATACTTTTAATCTATTACGTCCGTATAAACATCAAAACGTTCAACTTGCTCAGGCGATTGGTTTTATGGCTTTGATAAGCGTAACTTTTCAGAGTTTTTAAAGTTAATTATGTTCTTATTAGCCTCCTAAGACCCGAACTCTTTCAAGGCATGCATTTTTATTTTCTCTTAGATATTTAGGCTAATTGGGAGCTGATGAGTGTAAAAACAAAGAATTATCTTTTTACATGATGTAGTTTCTGAGAAAAATTATGTCCACATATGAGGACATTCGTTTTAAATTTTGAGAAAACACAATAATGTCATAATTGAGTAATGATGTGCAAAA
>JBBBVU010000013.1:28546034-28556787 GCA_037177055.1 Atherinosoma microstoma
GACAATCACACAGGTGGAAAACACAAGGGCAGGAAGTCAAGGTGCCTGAAACAAGAGGAGAGTTAGGGATTTCAAAACAAAACATGACAAGCCAGAACAATAAACCAGACATGACAGACAACACTCAACAGATTTGTCGAGACATGACAGTTATGTTTCAGATGGAAGTGACAGATGGGCCATTAACTTCGCAATCTGTCAGGAGCTTTTCTTAAAGGTCATGCTAATGGCAGTGGGAGGAATAAATGTAGCTATTTCACAATACTGAGCCGATATCTTTATGAATAACCACCGTCTCTTGTTTCCATCCTACCCTTAGTCATCCAGCAGCTCCTGCAGCAGTGACTCCGACTAGATGAAGATATCTGGAAACCAGGAAAGCTGCCTCCTCCCACTTTATAGAAGATTAACTGTACGCATAATAATCACACTTTGATTCAAATGTAATTTTTGGAAATGGAAACAAGTTTTTCAGAGAACACATGAAACACAGAATGGCTTTGCTTTGAGTTCTGATTGAATAAATTTCACAGTGAAAATAAAGATGGATTGTTTTTGGATTCATTCGGACTCACATTGGGGTGTTTCTTCCTCTGAAGACATTGTATTCAGGACAGTTTGTAATTTCCTGTCAACCTTTCTGCAACTAAACATCTGATAAGGACATCTTACAAGTTTCCCTGCTGGATTTTTGTTCAATCCCAGCTGGATGTTGCAATTTTGACTGCTTCCACAACTATTGATAACATGAATGAAAAGTACAATTGGATGGCATTTCCTTCTTTAATAGCCCCTTTTTACAGTGACTCTAATGAACCTTATTAAAAATCTGTGGAAATAAACCTGCTTTGGTCATCTCTTCCACTCTACCGCTTTGTTGATGTAATACCAAAACTAATTCTCCGTTGTGAAATTACTGTTTCCAATTTTGAAGAATAATTACTTTGTTATTAACTGTTATCTCAACCATTTCTTTTTTATTAAAACAAAAAAAACACTTATTTTTCATCGTCCCAATGAAATAAAAAAAAATGCAAAGAAACATTTTTCCAATGCTTTTTTTCTTTGTTAGGACATTAAAGGGTTAAAAACCCTTCTGTTGTTAGTTTTACAGATGCAGATCTTTGGGTAGGCGATATCTCCGACTCAGATTTATTCCGATGGGATTCCCCTCATTGCTTATCTAATGCTTTGTGATGACACCCAGGAAAAACATGTTGGGAGTTCAAGCACCACCCCTGATGGTGAGCAATGGTTTCCAAACTGAAGGTAGAGCTTTATATAAAAGCAGAACCAGGGAATGTCTGTGTCTGTGGATCTGCACCCCAGCACGCAGTAAGTTCATTATAGCTGCTATTATATGCTTTACATCGGTTTAATAGTAATTACTCCTGAATAATTATTTATCTGACCTCATGTGATTCTTATGACTCTGTTGCCTTATCTTAAAAGTATTGTATTTATGTACCTAGGGTAGGTTGAACCTTTGTCCAGCTGTATTTTTAGTGACACACCCTAATGTTCCCTGTACAGAAGAAACACATGATAACAGTTTGTTTTGATTTGGTTTGTTTTTATCTTCAGCAGATCTGTCATATGTGATATGTTTAGCCTTCTAATTATACTGTTTAGTTGTGACACTGGTTGCAATGCACAGAAACTGCAGCTTTTGTCTAATTCTGTTTTAGGTGTAAGTGTGTATTTTACACCTGATTACTAAAGTGCACTTGACATTTGGGGCGTGGGGTTAGTATGAAATATGAAGTCATGTTAGACTCACATCATGGAGGGTGTGGACTGCTTTATCTGCAGACGGCTGGGTCTCTGTGGTGTAACAAAATCTGGTGTCATTATGTTGATGCTGTAAACAATCAAAGCATTTTAACTGAACTAATAAAAGATCTGTAGATTTAACATATATTGTATCAAAAAGGACAAATATGCTCACATAAAGTAGAGGATGGGTGCAACATTATTGCAGCGTTTAGGAGGAGGGTGTGTATCCATATTAAAGATGTTAATAATTATACACACACTCATGTAGGTCAAAATACAAAAATGCTCATAAGGGAGTTGGCTGACGGTGTGATCCTGACTTTTATTCAAGGTGAGGCAGCACATAAAAGCAGCAGCAGGTCACGTCTGCATCAGATCTGCTCTCTGGCACTCAGTAAGTCCACCTCTCACACCAAGCCCAACATTTTTCTCTCTCTGGGATTTTATATGTGTAAATGTCTGATGTAAGCTTCTGACTTCTTTTATGTAACCTTTTTGTTTCTTTCAGAATCTGTTGTTTCGTTGGAATTTTCAAAATGTACGGAAACAACCAAGGTAAACGGTTAAGTAATGCACATGTTTCATAGTCTTGATGATGACGTTTGTGGTATATGATGATTGATTCCTTTCTTCTCGTCACGTTTAGGAAACCAGTATCCAGGGGGGTATCCCAACAATCCCCAGCAGATGCCAGGGGGCTACCCACAGTATCCTCCAGCAACCTGCCCTCCTGGACCTGGATACCCTGGACATGGACCTGGGCCTGGTTATGGTCATGGCCAAGGGCAGTGCCAAGGTCCATGTCAGGGACAATGCCATGGACATGGGCATGGACCAGGTCATGGACATGGACATGATCATGGTCATGGGCATGGACCAGGTCATGGACTTGGACATGATCATGGGCATGGGCATGGGCATGGGCATGGGCATGGACCATGTCATGGACATGGACATGGACATGGACACAAGGACAAGCACAAGGACAAGGGCAAGGACAAGTACAAGCACAAGCACAAGCATGGTCACAAGCATGGCCACTGTCACAAGAAAGGAAAAGACTGCCATGGGGTAAGTTATTGACAATAAATGCTTTTCAGTAAATCACAACATGATAGCCTCATCTTTAGATTTAATATAGCCTATGGACTGGGCTTTACATCACTTCTGCAGCTAAAGTGATTCCCTGACTCATACTGTGTGCTTCTTTCTTCTCTGTCGTAGTCTTCCAGCAGCTCCTGCAGCAGTGACTCGGACTAAATACAGATTTTTGGATGTGAAAGATAGAAAGAAGACAATTGGTGGAAACCTTCATCCTCCTGCTACATCTGATCATCATTTAAGTGTAGAGTTACCGTTCCATGTAAAAATGAGCTTTTCTATGTTAGATTTTATCATGTGGAAAAAAGATATGTATCCTTTTAACAACATAATTAATAACTTTTTCAATGTCATTTGTAACTTTCTGACATGGAACAGTGTCTTTTTGTGGTTTAGACATTATTGCTTTCATGACTGTGTTTATAAAAAAACAAAAGAACATTGAAAGTTATTTTTGTGCATAATTATTTTGAAAAAATAAAGCATAAATCTTTTAAAATTGACTTTTTTTTGCTCTATTTCTTCATCCACTTGTTTACGGTGGACTCTCTATTTGCCTTAGGTGAGGCTGACTGAGCACATTTTCTTACCTACACATTGATAATGTAGGACGACACCCTGCCACTGGAGTCAGTCTTATCACATTTTTGATGGATGAACAATAAATCACTGGTTCTATCCAGCTTTTGCACAAGGTCAATCTGGAATCCAGCAATTCTAAATGAGAGGAAAATCCATTTAAACCATTCAGTATTTGTAGTAAATGATTTAGATACACAATTATCTTTTAGTCTAACTGATAAAAAAAAGAAAAAGAGAGAAAAACTCGTGAGTTAATTTATACAATGCAAACAGCTGTTGTGGTCTTTCACAACTGCTCTGTCCTCTGCATTAGTGCCTTCTGCTTACTTCTCAGTAGGTGACAGTATAGCTCCGGATAAAACGACTCTTCTTCGATGGTGGATACGCCTACCATGATGTCATATACAAGCACCAATCAGCGCTATGCAATCACCTCGTCCAGGAAGTGAACGTGTAAACAGAGGAGAGAGGACAGGCAGGCTGTGAAAGTGAAGTCGTTGACCGCAATTAAAAAATAATAATGTCCTTTACGGTTTTGACATCTGCTTCCAGGTATGGAAACGTTCATGGTGCGTGTAGATAAAGTAAAAGGGTTATTTTCCTCCACTGAGTGCTGACAGTAGTGTGACAGAGAAGTTCCAGGTGAACTTGTGCTTGACATGATGGCAGCAGGTTGACCCTTTTACCGGAGATATGGGGTTTGTTACATTTAGCTACTGTTGCCTGAACGAATTTACTTGCAGCGCAACTAAACGGAGTGCAGTTGTTTTAATGTTTATTGAATGTTACTGTGACGGTAAGCACGTGCGCTACTGAGTATGTTGGGAGGATTATTATATGAAGCTAACTAACTAGTGTATATATATAAGTTAACCTAAGGCAGAGGAATTAGCCTCTGTGTGGTTATGTCTGTGCCTAAATGTGCTGGTCTATCAGGATTTGAACTAGTAAAAGTAAATTATTTAACAGATTCTGAGTTTGTGAAAGTTTTCCACATACTTTGTCCCCAATCTGTAAATCAGTTTACTCTTTGTTGTTTTTCCCAGAATCAAGTCCATTTGCAGACTTCGGCGAATCCAGGGTCACATGGTGAGAAAAACACATAAAATGAATGAAGTATTTATTTATGTTTCATTTATTTTTATTTTATTTATTCATTCTCAACTGATACCAGAGTTTTTAATGTTTTCAGCCAACATTTGGACAATTCTGCTGAATTTAAAGGCTTACCGGGAGGCATATTTAATCATCCTATTGTTTCCTATTGAGAAACAATAGGATGTGACGGATTATGTCCTGTCAGTAATAATCTCAGTTAAGATTATATCTGACAGGACATGGTTCTGTGGTGATATTGTCTTTGATATGGTTCAGTTGTTTTATCAATTTCAATATATTACTTTTTCAAAGAGCGCTCAGTTTAAAGTAGTAGTGATGACATTTTAATTTTCTATGGAAATCAGCCAGCTGAATGAGCTTTTTTCTCATTCAGCTGGGAATGAGAAGTTGTCGAGATGTCTGCTCCTGCACCCTACACCTCTTACTATCCTTGCATCTGTGACTGCTTTGGTGCACTCAGTTTAAACAACAAACACATTTTCACATTGACTGTGACCCAATCTACGACACATTGACTGTAAGGCAAAATGGCCCTACAACTTATCCAAAAACACATGAAAACAAATCACAGGAAACGGCATAAAAGAGTGCAGCCATGGTGGCTTACAGGAAGTTTGAGTGAATTAAGTGCACCTCAGTCATAATGTGGTGCTAAATGCTGTCACAGTTTATTGAATCCGTCTCCCTCAGCCAGCCATAGTAAGTAAGACCCTTCATTGAAAGTGAAGAGATTAGTTTTTTTTTTAAAGTTTGTTACATCTGAAACTAACCATTTAAATCAATTGCTTAAGATATCTGTCGTAATGTGGCATATGAAATAAATCCACATTGTGATCAAGTTAAAAGGTTAACACTAGTTTTTATAACAACACAGATCTGTTGGGTGAATCCTCTACAATGTTTAAAGATGATTTTGCACCTGATATAAGATTAACTGTATAAAAGCTTCATAGGTTATCTATTTTCAGTCTCATTTTAGACTATATTTATTTTAATCATCTTTTTAAATGTCTTTAAAGTTTGTGTATCACTCCATTATAAATAAATGATTTTCATTTATTCTGTATTGATCAAAGTTGGTTGAATTGAATGTTCTGTGGTGGTAAAGATTTCCGTTCTGCTACAGATGTCGAGTCATGTGGAAGCAGAGGTTCTCCTGGAGAAAGTGGGCAGGGCCGGTGTGATCACCATGAACAGACCTAAAGTCCTCAATGCCCTCAACCTCACCATGATCCGACAAATCTACCCTCAGCTCAAGGTGCTGTATGTTTGAAGCTCAGTTCATGCAATGCTGCCGGGACAAACCTAACGCTTCCATGGAATTTTTTATGATTTTGATGATCTTCACATTGAGATAAATTTTCTTCTTTACTAGTTTTAGACCTGTTGTTTACTCCTGTTGGTTGTTTCAAGAACATTATTGTTTTGAATAGTTTTAAAAAGCTCATTTAATTTAGAAACATGTAATATTTGCTTGTTTTGTTCTTGAGGATTTTCTGAGTATTTTGCAACTTTTTCCATTTCTTTTTCTGTGTGTTTCTAGAGATGGGAAAAGGACATTGAGACTGATCTTGTGATTATTAAAGGAACAGGTGGAAAGGCCTTTTGTGCTGGTGGAGACATCAGAGGTAAGCAGTCATCTTAGAGCTTCAATCATGGAGTCGGTCAATTTAGATGAATCAATGTTTTGACAACTTATTTTCGTCTCAGCGGTCACAGAAGCTGGAAAGGTCGGGGACCCTTTTGCGGAGGACTTTTTTCGTGAGGAATATATCCTGAACAACACCATAGGTATAATGTCTGTTTTTATTTATACAACCCCAAGTCTGAAAAGGTTGGATACTGTTTAGAATGTACATACAAATATAATGATTTGATAAGTAGATCAAAAATATGTCAAATGATGAAAATAAGAGGTTTTTCCTGTTTCATGAGACGTACTGGTTCATCTTAAATTTAATGGCAGCAACACATCTCAGAAAACGTGGGATGGGGGCAACAAAAGAGTTGCAACAAGTTAACTGAAAACATGTTAGTTACATGATTGATATTAAAGAGAGCACATCATCTGTGCACATGAAATAATGCTGTCTTCTCTGGACCGAATGTCATTTTATAATGGCCTGATGCAAAGTGGAAAACTGTTCCCTGGTCAGATTAATCCAAATGTGAAATTAATTTTGGAAACCATGGAATTTTTATCCCCTGGACATCATTCTTATTTACAGCTCCCAGTTTAAAAGCTTGCATCTCTCATGTTATGGGCTTGCATGATTGCTTATGAAACTGGTAATGTGCCCATCTAGAACAAGTGTTACAGTAACATATGCGCCCACCATCTGCATGGCATCCTGTTCATGGATGACCATAAATATTCCAAGAAGACAATGCTAAACTGCATTTATTACAGCCATGTAGAGCCTTGAGTGTAATTTGATGCAAGAATGGGAAAACATTCCTCCTCCAAAAGTCCATCAAATGATCTCCTGAGTTCCCAAATGTTTTCACACTGTTGTTTTAAAAGAAGGGAGGATGCTACATGAAGTCAGGAAGGTTTTTTTTAGATGTTGCACCTTTGTCAAGTTCGAGATGAGCTGATATCTTTCATGAAATGGTAAAATGTCTGCCTTCCAACATTTGTTTTTTTATATTTTATTATGAATAAAATGTTGGTTTTGGGATTTGATGGTCATTGCATTCAATTTTTATTTACATTTTAGGTCAAAATGAATCCTTTTTAGAACTGTGATTATACAGGAGTTGTCAGTTTTACTTGACTTTAATTGACTGGTGTTAATTTATGTGGTAAACTTTTACGTCTTTTGTTGACACCCTTTTTCCTGTTTCAAGGTACATTCAGGAAGCCGTATATAGCCATTATTGATGGCATAACAATGGGAGGAGTGAGTATGGTTAATTTTCTTCCAAAATAAAGAAGTTTTAGATCAATGTTTTGTAGTTTGTAAATTAGGAAGCAACAAAGCAATTTTCCGTGTATGCAGTGTGATGATACATCATGCCAGTAGGTGTCAGTGGAGGTATATATATCTGTTACCTTTTGCCAGTTGCAAGGTGGCCTCTGATTGGATGAAATATGAAATGACAAAGCAGTGTTGCTGCTGTGTGTTTTTCCCTCCAGGTGTCGGATACGGTTGGAATTTGATTTGGTACCTTTGTCCCATAGCAGACATGATAAAATTGCATTAGTGGGTGTTTATCAGGACTGACTGTGATAACAAAGCTATTTATGATGGTTTAACCAACACACTCCCATTAAAATGAGTAAAATTGAGGTTGGTCCAGGGAACAGGGAAGTCTTTCAGATGTTGGAAGTTGTCATGGTAGCATAAGTCAAATACAGACTCTCACCCAGTAGACTAGGGTTTGTGTGTGCTGCCGTTGTTATTAGACTTACTTTATTTGAACTTCCAGTTTACTGGTTTTCAGCAGCATTATGACTCTGTTAGGTTTAGAAACAGCTAATTAAAAACAGATGGATGAAAGTCTGAGTCCAGTTCAAACTTAACAGCCTCCATTGTAGAAATGTTTCCTTTTTTTGTTTGTGTTGTGGACCAGCGGAGCCTGTGATGATTCAACTCACCATGACCTTCACGGTTAAATTACTCCTGAGGTGTCCTCGGTGTCTTCAGGCTCATTATTCAACGTGTGTGTTTGTGGACAGGCCTGGGTTTATTATTCCCTGTGGGGACTTTGAGGTAGACACTGTTATATTGTTGGGATTTGCTTTTAGGATTAAGGATTTTAGGATTAATTAGCTTAATGTTTGGGTGGGGGGGTTTGGGTTTGGAGCGAGGAAATGCAGCATGCCAATGAGTAATTCCCTCTGGGACGCCAAAACAAGGTTGTCTGTGTTTGTTGATGTGGCACAGATGAACATCATGACCCCAGAAGTGTCTCTGCTCATCAGTAACCATCAATCAGCTCTGTGCTTTGGAGCTCTGGAGTCTTCCTGGAAAATAAGTGAAAGCAAATCTAAGAATCTTTCTTTTGTTTGTTTTTTTAGTTCAATTCAATTCAAACTTGGATTAAAATTCTTTCAAAATTTTTAAACTTTCTAAATATTCATTTCATATCAAAGTTTTAATCGAAATAAGAAATTTCATGGTTCATGTCACTGAACTATTAGTGCTGTAGTGATGCCCAGCTTCTTTGTAGTGAAGGATGAAAGCTTGGGATGTAAGGCATACTGATCTCTGATAACTATGAGAGGAATTTCCTGTCCTAATTATTGCTGTTCTAAATCTTGTGCAATCCTAAATACTGAATAAAGTCTCCTTAGTTGTATATCAAAAGCAAACGTACAGCTCAGCTTTCCATGTTTTTTAAAATGAACTGTGAATTACATTTGCAAGTAACCAACAAATTGTTTAGGTTGATAAAATTCTTCCAAAAGAGGTCTGTCCGTCCGTCCGTCCGTCTGTCCATCCGTCCATCCGTCTATCTGTCTGGGATGGGGTCGTGGGGACAGCACCCTAAGCAGGGAAGCCTAGACCTCCCTCTCCCCAGCCACATTAGCCAGCCAATAGATGTAATCCCTCCATTGTGTCCTGGGCCTTCCCTGGGGTCTCCTTCTGTTGGGACGTGCCCAGGAGGCATCATAACCAGATGCCTGAGCCACCTCATCTGGCTCCTCTCGATGCGAAGGAGCAGTGGCTCTACTCTGAGCCCCTCCCGGATGACCAAGCTTCTAACCCTATCTCTACGGAAGACCTCGGCCACCCTGCGGAGGAAACTCATTTCGGCCGCTTGTATTCACTACCCAGAGATCGTGACCATAGGTGAGGGTAGGAACGTAGATCGACCAGTAAATCAAAAGCTTTGCCTTTTGGCTCAGCTCCTTCTTCAACACGACGGACCGATGCAGAGCCCGCATCACTGCAGACGTCGCACCGATCGGCCTATCGATCCCTCACTTCATCCTTCCTTCACTCATGAACAAGACCCCGAGATACTTGAACTCCTCCACTTGGGGCAGGACCCCATTTCCGACCCGGAGACAACACGCCACCTTTTTCTGGCTGAGGACCATGGTCTCAGATTTGGAGGTGCCTATTCTCATCCCGACAGCTTCACACTCGGCTGTGAATCGCTCCAGCGAGAGCTGGAGATCATGGCTTGATGAAGCCAACAGGACCACGTCATGTAAATGTGGCGAACCCCCACAGGAGTCCCCTTTGGGTAAAAGCATCTGCTCAATAACAGTATGGTATAGTATAGTAAAGTAGGTAGGACGACCATCTGTCTCAATTGGCTGGTTATAGAGAGGACTGGAAAGAGGGGTCAACAAGCAACACAACTCTTAGCCAAGAATAAATGCTGAGAAAGAAGAAGAGAAACACAAATTAATGACAACAATGTCTTATAATCTACATGGAGAGCAAAGAGAGCAGCGAGGATCCCAGTGCATCGTAGGACATCCCCCAGCAGCCTTGGCCTATAGCAGCAGAACTAAAGGGATGGATAAGGGTCACAAAGCCAGACCTAGCTAAGATTTATCAGAAAGGAAAGTTTGAAGCCTGATCTTAAATGTAGAGATGATATCTGCTTCCTGAAGCCAAACCGGGAGCTATTTCCACAGAGAGGGGTCTGATAACTGAAGGTTCTGCCTCTCATTGTACTTTTAGAACCTCCAGGAAGCACCAGTAGCCCTGCAGTCTGAGAATGAAGTCTTCTTCATTTTCCATATTTAGACATATTAGCCATAATGATACTGATGTTCTTAAGCAGCAGATGCTTGTAGTGGAGTCTTGATGAGATTTATTCAAAATCTTCTGCATAAGGAGAATCCCCACTCAGTTACAGGACATCAGAGTGAAACTGACTCAACAGAGGACGTGTCTACCTTTTTATCTACAAAGCTTGAGAAAAGGGAGGAGGTTCCAGATGGGAGGAGGGAATAATCAAAACTTCTGTGCACCAGGTTGCTGTTATCTCTTTTGCAACGAAAGTGTTTTCTGAAAAATGTCGCTACAAACGTACGAAAACCGCAACAGCTGCCAGCAGAAACAGTTTCCCTGGTGCAGAAGTCAAAATGTTTCTCCTTCGCATACAAACCGTGCGTGTAGACATCCAGACTTATGAATGAAATGAAATGAAAAATACTTTATTTATCCCTTTTGAGGGAAATTATTGTTGTAGCAGAGTTTTTTTTTTT
>JBBBVU010000013.1:28566045-28578204 GCA_037177055.1 Atherinosoma microstoma
CTAAGGAAACCAACTGACTGCATCGAATCTAGTCTTCGATCCAATCCCCATCCTGAGCAGCTAGAGGCGACGGTGGAGAGGAAAACCTCCCTTTTAACAGGTAGGAATCTCAAGCAGAACCCGGCTCAGGGAGGGCGGCCAATGTCCTCCTTTAACAAAACCTGAATGTTAAACGTTGCAGGGAGTGAGGATTTTTGTTTTTAGAAAAAAAGACCTTTTGAAGACTTTTTTTCTTCAAGGGCTCAGGTTCCTCATGAAGGTTTGACATATAAGAGCTTTAAAAGGAGCCCTGAACTTTTACACTTTTAGTACAATCACAAATCCAAAAAGTTGGGACTCTGTAAAATGTAAATAAAAACAATACAATAATTAGCAAATCTCATCAACTCATGTTTTCTTATTCCCAGTAGAACATAAACATGTCAGATGATGAAAAACTGAGACATTTTATCATTTCATGGAAAATATTTGCTCATTGTGAATCTGATGGCAGCAACATGTCTGTAGAAAGTAGTTCCAGGGTGAGGTTCAGCATTGTGTAGCATCCCCTCTTCTTTTAACATCTGTCTGTAAACATCTGGGAAGTGAGGAGACCAGTTGCTGGAGTTTTAGGAGAGGAATGTTGTCCCATCCTGGTCTGATGCAGGATTCTAGCTGCTTTACAGTCCTCAACCTTCGTTGCTGGAACAGTAGTTTCATGATGCTCCAGATGTTTCCTACTGGTGAAAGGTCTGGACTGCAGATAGACCAGTTCAGCAGCTGGACTCTTCTCCTGTGAAGCCATGCTGGTGTGATGGATACAGTATGTGGTTCAGCATTGTCTTGCTGAAATCTGCAAGTCTTCCCTGAAAGAGATGTTGTCTGGATGGGAGCAGATGTTGCTCTAAAACCTCCATCATGTACTTTTCAGCATTGATGGAGCTTCCCAGATGTGGAAGCTGCCCACACCATAGACACTAATGCAACCCCATACCATCAGAGATGCAGGCTTTTCACTGGATCCTGTTCACATCTGGCTTCTTACTTGCATGATAGAGCTTTAACCTGCATTTGTGGATTTCAGGGTGAACTGTGTTCACAGACAGTGATTTCTGGAAGTCTTCCTGAGTCCATGCAGTGGTTTCCAGCAGAGAATCGTGTCTGGTTTTAATGCAGTAACATCTGATGACGTGAAAATAATGAAAATCTAGTTTTGATCTTCAGACTGATTTTCTGAATCTTCAGGTATATGCTGTAAATGACAGGATCTTCAAAGTCTTAAATTTTATATTGAACATTTTCCCGTAAATTACTCAACAATTTTCAAACAGTTTGTCACAGATTGATATCATATATATATATGCTTTACTCATCCCAACTGCAAAATTAGGTTCTGCATTTTATCTTTCTCTTTTCTGTATGAGGTTCTGTATGGGCCGGGCCGGGCCAGGGTCATTTTTACAGTGTATCCTGTATGATGAGAAAGGAGCCCGGTGGAAAGCGATCATGGATGCAGTCACACTGCATATCACTAAAGATACCTACTTATACGGTGGAAAGACTCAACATTGTTCATGTTATTCACAAGTTGTTGTTCATTTTAATACAAAAGTAAATTTTACAAACAAAAATATTAAGTATAATACAACTGAGTTCATTCTCTTCCAAGATGAGGAGTGTGGTAACAGTTGCACTCGGGTGTTAGCATCAGCACTAGCATTAGCTTTTAGCTAGTCTTTTGGTTAGCCACACGAAATACAAGACAGACTTTATAGTCCCACGGAAACTACAATTATTGACCTTATTGTTTCCTGGGCAACTGCGATCATCTTGCGACTTCAATATAACCAGGGCAACAGTGGCTGTCTTGTGCCAATGCTGGTCCCATGGCAACAGCAATCTTCTTGAGACTACAGCTATGTCCCAATTCAGGGTCTGCACTCTTCGAAGTGTGCAGCCTATGTAGACTACAGAGTGGCCTACATGGGCTGCACACTTCGAAGCCGTTTATTCGTTTGTGAAATGAGACAGCCTACCTAGTGTGCAAAAATTTACCATAGTGCTCCCGTCCCCTGTTTCCTAAAATACTGCAGATATGGTAGCATTCTCATTCTTCCCGATCATTTCTTCAAATAGCTACATTAAAAAAAAAAAAAAATCAAATGGAGCTGGAAATTTCTGCTAAAAGCCTCATTTTAAAATATGCTTCAGAGGTTAGCTTTTTTTGAAAAATAGCCGGTAGACACTTCACAAATATAGAACACAATTTTAATGCCATGGTTGAACAAACTTAAAGTTTTCTTAATATATATCTATATTCTTTTTTAATTGTTTTTATACCAAGATTAGTGAGAATATTAATGCCAACTGGCGTGCATTATTTTCATATATGTACGTACACGTAGTTCGGCAAGTTGAATCACATTTATATCACTCCGTTATGGGGCGTCACTGTAGCAACGCTTTAATCAACTGGTTCAGATCGGCTGGTTTTTGACAAGCGAATGAGAACTGCGCTGTAGCATGGAACGGTTGTTTAGCATAGAAAGTACATCGAGGCCAACATAAAATAGTTCCTATACTTAAGCATATTTAGCGAGTGTTGTGGACAAAATTAACATTTGTTATGAAATGTTTCCTGTGTGGGATCATGGTATAAGCGGATTAAACAGAAGAAGCTGCATACATTAAAACCATATAATGCACAGGTCCGACTTGTTTAATCCTTACTTGTTTCTTTGGAAAACTACGGGGACCACAGAGAAAAATAAGGACATAAATGTCATCAAGTTCCATATCGTTGTTGTTCAAGCATTAGAGAAATAATAAAACAGTAGACATATTGTTTTTGAGGTTTTTTGTTTTGTTTTTAGATGTTATTGATTTTTAACTGTTTAACTTTCATAGAAGTGGATTAAGTTCATTTGGATACATGCTGTGTCCCATCAAAAATGTAAGAGAACACAGGTCTGCAGGCAGCATGGTTCAGAAAGCCATTTCACAAATTTGTCCCGTAAACATAGTGGTTTTGGTAACCGCTGTTCCCACCATTCCGCACTGTAAGTGTCTGCAGGCAGGTCCGACAAGCCCATTTCTTGTCGTGTTTTTTTTATCTGATTGTAAAATACTTTAAAAAAAATTATTCAATCATCTCCAAATTCAAGATAATATAAACTTTAAAGCACTTTGATTTATTTTGAGTACATTTCTGGTTTTACAAAAATTCACAATCAAAAGTTGACTTTCAGCTTTAATTTACATTTATTCAGTGTTACATATTTTTTCCAAATAAACATTATGATGCTGATTTAACTCCAAAGTTATTTTCTTATTTTATGAATTACATCTAAAATAAGTGTGCAGAATAAAATAAGTGTGCAGAATTCATAAATAATTTTTTTGCCCTTCACTTCTCAGTTTCCTTTTTCTTTTTTTCTTTTTTCTCACGCCATTCTGAAAAGCGAGAAGATTTCAGCTAGGAGCTCTTTGGGAATCACTTATTTTGTGTAAAAGATATTATTTTCTGTCTGTCAAGCTGTGTTATCTTAGATTTCATAGATGCAGCTGTAGAAATGGGAAGAAATATTGTGTCTTTGTGATGCTTCACCTTGTTGAAGGATAATGATGAGGTGGCCAAAGATCATCAAATATAGTGATTTAGTTGTGTCCAGAATTATGGGATTATCTGATAAAAAGGCAAACAGCTGCATCAGTATGAACATATCAACTTATGCGTAGGCTAAATAAATAGAAATAAATCGTAATTGTTTTATTTCTATTGTCCATAAACACCTACACAGAAGCTACCTTTAACACATTCTGACCCAAAAGTATTCGACAATCAGCCCACAACCAATAACAGATGGGCTGATGCAAATCAGAAATTTGCTGACTCACTGTTAATGAATGATGGTTAAAAATAATGTTTTCATTTTCAATTTAAGATCTGATGTTTGAACCAGTGGACACAACACATAACCAGTGAATACAACCAGTGAACCAGCTGTTTTGCTGGAAACAGACATCAACTACATAATAAATGTAAGGAGACAAACTAGGGGGGTAACACAACAGCTGTTTTATTGACGTGTTTTCATCACTTTGTCATAACTTTATAACCAGCTACCATATTCACTGCTAACTGGCTCGTATGGATCAGACTGACTGGATTTAATGGGTCTATATTTCCTCTGAACAGAACCTCTGATGTGAAAGCAGTGCAGCTTACTACAACTTCTACCATCATCATCACCATCATCATCATCATCATCATCAGCTGATGAAGGTGCTGCTGCGATTGATCATCAAACTAATATCAATCATTTTTGGAAATTTGAAAGTGTGTTGTTTTTTAATTATGTAGTTTCTCTGCATCTTCTCTCCGCTTTCTCTCCTTGGTTCTGACTGGTAGCTACATCCACTGGTACAGAACCAGAAGAAGTTTAAAGTATCTGATTGGTTCAACCTGGTGTCAGTTAAGAAAGAACCAATGAGCTGCAGATCAACGTGTTTCTTGGGCTGGTGGTCAGGGAAGAAAGTTTTCTGCTGAATATTTGGATAAATGAATTAATTACTCACAGTGGTGTTGCACCATTGTTTACTTGTGGTGAATGAGCCATTTTTGGTCCTTGAGGAATATCACCCCCTAGCGAGCAGATGTTGTAACTGCATGATGTTGTCCAGGGGTTTGGTCCACTTGAGTAAAGTAGTTTGAAAGCAAACCAAGACAAATGACGGTGAGACATTGTTCAAAATTCACCCAATCGAACCAAGGAGAGAAAGCGGAGAGAAGGTGCAGAGTGTTAGGAAATAACTCCCGATGAACCACATGTTCACCCCCCGGGGTGAAGACCAGATAAGCAGGAAGACCATAAAGTCTTTTACAGATGCCATTAAAACAGTGAACATAAACACAACTGATACACCACAGTCCTGGTCTCAAAGTCATTCAGGGTTCACAAAGTCTTTCAGGATTCAAATATCATAAATACAATATTTTTCCATCACAGAGAAACTACATAAAAAAAAAAAACAACACACTTTCAAATTTCCAAAAATGATTGATATTAGTTTGAAGTTGAAGTAAGCTGCACTGCTTTCACATCACTGAGGTTCTGTTCAGAGGAAATATAGACCCATTTAAATCCAGTCAGTCTGATCCATACGAGCCAGTTAGCGGTGAATATGGTAGCTCCCCCAGACCATCCTGGTGTGAATGCACCCTTAAAATTGGTATTTACTAAGTTTGTCTGCACACTGGTTCACCCCTTGAGGTAGAAGCCTTTTTTATGCTTGAATGATTCACAGATCACAGTTTAATGAAGTGAAATGAAGAATACTTTATTTATCCCAGCAGGAAATTTCAAAGCTAAAAAAAAAGTTTAATTCATACACAAAAAAAACATTCCCCTGAAAATGGTCAGGTACAAGGACTGGACTGAAAATGAGTTTTTAATAAAAGCAGCCAGTGTCCAATGAAAAACAAGACCACTTCAAAAGATTACAACAAAGTCTTGCTGCTTAGGAGGAGATATTAACGAGGCTCCAGAGTTTTACACAGAAACACGAGCTGGGCTGAAACTGGATTTTTGAGCCCATTTTGGTTTCAAGTCAATTAGTCTTCATTTCCTCTGGACTGATCACTAGAAATCTGCTCTCAGCCTGAATGTTTGTGGCACAACTTTATGTCTGGCTGTCCAGGCTACATGATTTTAGTTTGACATGTTTATTTCAGTTTTGTTTGAATATCACCAAATAATAACACAACTCCTCTCTGCACTTTTTATTATCAGATCTCAAAACATTAACTCGATGATTCTCTGAGTATGCGAAGACGTTACTGAATGTTTGAAAGGAGATGTTGTTTCCAAGGCAACCGTATAATCACAGAGTTCATACTGTGTAAAAAATGTCCTCTGGCCAGCACTGCTCATTGTCCTTCACCCGGGCCCCTCCCCGGAGCCACGTACATTAATCACACACACACACATAAATCTAAAATAATAATTAAATTGTATTTTTATAGCAGTTTTTGGAGGTCTAACAATAGAAAACCAAATAATTCAGGTAAGCTGAAAAAGCAGCGCAGCGTGTGTGCCGAGGTAGAACCAGTAAGATGAAGAAGATCAAGTAAATACACTGAAAACTAAAATTAGTTTTTGAGTGATTAAGGTTCAGCGAGCGGAAAGTTCTGTACTTTGTTGAACTCTAATCGCGAAAGTCTTGGAAATTTGGGTCAGCCTGGTTTACTTTTGTTCCAGCTCGTTTATTTCCCATCTCCAGCTCTCTGTGGAGGTGACGGTTATTAATGTCTGCAGCCATGTTTCCACCTCTGCATTTTGTCCTTGACCAGTCTGAAGCTGTTATCTCCTCTTTTCTCCTCTTGAAGGTGAAGGATGGATTTTTCTCATTTCTTACCCTCTTCTTTCCCTCCACCTGCAGGGTGTGGGTCTATCAGTTCATGGACGGTTTCGAGTGGCCACTGAGAAGACGTTGTTTGCCATGCCAGAGACTGCCATTGGTAAGACTAAGACCAAGCATACAGTAGTGCCTCATAGGATATTTGACCTTATCTTAACCCTTTGTGTCTATTTTTTAGGGCTCTGCTGAAACCCATTTTTTATGAGTATATCTCTGAAACTGAGGTTTATTTGAATCAATTTGTTAGTAAAGGGAGATTTGTTAAGATGTATTAAGTTCAGCATTAGGGATGTCACGGTAGATTTCTTTAGTACAATTGATGCCAACATAATAAAATTATATAATAATAAAGTAACATAACCAAAAAGTCTCATTCCAAGTAAATCCTCTCTGCTCTGTAAAGAATAAATAAATCCTACATATTAACTCTGGATATCTGTCAGAGAAAGCAGATGGAAGAGGCTGCAGGACCTCTACCTGGACCTGGAAGGCTTCTTCCTGGAAATTACATTATAGAAATGTTTCCTCTGCAGACCGTTGCACACTGGCGTCCAAAAAGGGTTTCTACCTAAACTACATGATAACATTTCATTTCATTACGTTAGTTAAACATTAACGTAATTTAACCCAGTTACTGAACATTTACCGTTGGTGTACAAAGCTGGTGATTATCCTGCAGGTGGTGAAACCATTTTCCATATCCGCTTATTCCAGCAGCTGCTAGGCGAGAGGCAGGGTACACCCTGGACAGGTAGTTCAGGATCCCCATGAGGAAAACACTAGAGCTAAAAAGTTAACAAGTTAACAAGGAAGCACAGGATAAATAAATAAATGAATAAAATAAATCTAAAAATAATAAGAACAATCAAATTAAACATATGTAATAAGTAAGAACATAAAAAGTACATTATAAAATAAGTTAAGAACAAAGATTTAAAATAATAACTACATCGATAAAATAGATTCAATCAAAGAAAAAGAAAAATTCATTTAAAAGCTAAAAAGGTCTTGAGCCTCTTTTTAGAAACATCAACAGTCTCTGTGGCCCTGAGGCTCTCTGGCAGGCTGTTCCACAGACGAGGACCATAATAATGGAACGAGGCATCTCCGTATGTTTTAGTTCTCACTTTAGGAATAACCAAAAGGCTGGTCCCAGAGGACCTCAGGGTCCGCTAGGGTTCATAATTTAAAAGCAAGTCTGATAAATAAGAAGGCCCAAGACCATTAAGACATTTATAAACCACTAAAACAACCTTAAAATCAACCCTGAAACGCATGGGGAGCCAATGCAGCGATTTATAAACCGTATAATGTGTTCCCGCCCTCTGGTCCGCACCAGAACTCGTGCCGCTGACTTCTGGAGTAACTGTAAACAAAACTCTTCCTCTGCCATACTGTCCCATTTCAACAGCCCTCTTCTGTAACTTGCACAGAACATAAACAAAGCAACACCAGCAGTAACACGAGGACGTTTTATAACTTTGTTTTTGTTCCGTGCGCTGGTTTCACTGCTCTGCCTGTATATTTCACACATAACCCTTTATGGAAAGTGCTGGTGTTGAGGAATCTTTATTCATTTGATTAATTGTGGTGTTTGATATTGTGATTAATGGTGGAAATAGTCAAGTAATTGTGACATCCCTAATCAGTGTATGTGTTACTGGTTAGGAATAAATGAAGATGGCACATAGCACAAATGGAAAAAGTTTCAGGCTTGCCTAAAAAACCCCTTCAGGATGAATATCTCTTTGGAAGGATGCAGCTGTGGCTCTAAACTTCTATCAAATCATAGAACAATATGTGAACATTACTTCTGCAAAGGCCAGTTCTGATAGAGTGAAGCAGAATGAAATTAGAGAAGTTCAGGACAGGTTTTGGGACAGTTTGGCATCATTTGTTTCCACCTCAACAGCACTAATTATGCTAGAAGAATTACAAGAGTTATTGCATAAAGTCAAGTTAAAGGGGAACATGATATCTGACATTTCACATCAATCCTTCCAGTAACTGCTTTTAATTAAAAAAACAAAAAAAACAAAAGCGCTGGTGTAGAAAACCCAGCAGTTATTTTTAGTCAGTGGGAATCATCCTGAAAATGATGACGTCATCTTGGGTCAACCAGCTTTATTAAACCAGCCTCAAGCTTCCCATGTTTTCTCAGTTTATCAGCTCCAGAGGGGGTACCACTTCGTTCATGGGAGCTGCATTTAGACCAAACCGCTCATGAAGACTGGGGAGCTCATGGAAGGACATCATACCCTCCAGGGCATTTAGGCTCCATAAACAATATGGAGTTGACCCGTATAACAGTTTTTATGAGTGATGCATTACAAATATTTGTTTTTTAATTAGTCACTGCTCACTTCTGTGATCTGGACCAGTCACCAAGGTTGTAAATGACCAGTTTGATTCAACGGATAACAATTCAATTCAGTAATTCAGAAGTCAGCAATCGAATGAGAAAATCTGACACAATCACTTCCATTCATAACAAACCACAAAAAGCAACTAAAGTATCAAAATTGAATTTTCTTCCTGAGCTCATTCAGACATTTAAATGAAAAAAATCTCACCTGTGAACAAAAATAGACTTTACCTATTCTAGATATTGAACTTTTAGTGTTCACAGTGTCTGTAAAACCTTACTCCTATTTAGAGTCTCAAACCGAATATTTTTACTACTTATAATAACCAAGATAGTACTGTTTGACGTTATTATAGCTACACATCACACCTTTGGATATCCACATTGTCCTTATCAAATTATAAGAAGTGATTTTGGTTATTAGAATAAAGATGAAAAATATGTTCTACAAATGATTTCTGTATCAAGGTATAATCAGTATTTTCTATTTGGATTGATGCTGTTAGCTCATAGATGCTGTTGGCTCATAGATCATCAAATCAATGCATTGATGAACTGTTCCACCCCGACCAATCATGTGTTATAGAAAGTTCCCCTAATGTTTAGAAAGCTGCTGATAAAGACTTGTAGTATCAGTTCTTGACTACAGCCCGCCACAGTCTTTGATGTGCAGACACAGGAACAATATGGGACTGCCGCTTCAATAGTTATAAAAAGTATGAAAAGCATCTTGTCTTGCATGATATCTGAACCATCAGCACATGTTTGGTTTTTAGTTCTTCAGGGCTCCAGAGTGCAACCCAAAATCTGTGGCGAGGAATTAGCTTTTATCCTACATCGGACTGTTGATCTTAATGTGTAACAGGTTTATTATTATTATACAAATGCACCCAGCGCCCTTTGTTTTGGCCTGTTTATCTGTGTGTGTGTGTGTGTGTGTGTGTGTGTGAGAGAGAGAGATATAGAAGAAAGAAATCAAGGTCAGAGCTAATCAAAGGGAGATAATGAGCAGTTCTTCATCTCTGACTGGCTCTGAACCAGAGGAGTTTTTTCCATACTGATGTGTGAGCTTTTGAAACTGTGACTCTTTGGCTACTCTCCCCGATCGACACATGCTTGCTGGTAAAATGAAAACACGTGCTAGCCACTGGTAAATCAGGTTGAAGAGAAATATTGATTTCTTCTTTTTTGTTTAAAAAACATGTCACACTCTGCAAATCACAGCCTGGCTCTGAAAGCTCCAGCTTAGAGCTCAGAGTACCCACCTTTGAACCACCCGTCTCTCCTGTCCCTGGCAGAGCATCAGAGGCAGTATCCGACTCAGAACCAGAGCCAGCTGTAATAAAAAAGTTCTATCCATTTTAGAAGGACTGGTTGGCCCAGTTTCTGTGTCTTAAGGTATGATAAAATGTCCAAAATGATGTATTTATTACAAAGAATATTAGTTTTTCCTTATAATATATTATCCAAAGATCCTGAAAGCTAACAAATCTGTGAATATGAGTCTCCAAGATAAAAAAAAATCCTGTAAAGAATAAGTGAAAATGAAACAAATGTTTCCCTTCATCTAAGTGAAGCATGAAATAGAAATGGAAATCCTTTACTGCCGTCACACAACAAAACAAGTTAAACATTCTCTTTAGGCTTCAAAGACATTCAGCTGCTTACATACATGCTGCATACACACACACCACTTAAAGCTTGATGAGGGGTATTTGAAAAAGCCATTACATTTTGGTGCAGAATAAAATGCTAAATAGGGCATTGCTCTTGATGGAAGACAGTTTCTGAGTGGCCTTCCAATTTACATATGATGCTAATCGTAAACTATAATGTAGTGCTGTTTGTATATGTTATTAAAATTTAGTAATAACAATATAGCCGCAATAAAAGAATAGTAGGTGTCTTTTAACTTTCACATCTCTCATAGACAGACTTACATAAATAGATCTACACCACCAGGAGGATGACAAATATCAATATTGCATTGTTCAGAGGAGAAATGATGAAGTAAGTCACAGCTCAGGAAACAGACAGGTTTTATTATGTTGATGTCAGTGGATCTTTTCACAAAAAAAAACTAAACCAAAAAACACAAATCCCTTACTCGATCTGCTATAAAAACTGTTGTGAATATACTGTTGGCTGCAACTATAAAGTGGAATATGGAAATTAGATCATTTTATGGAATTAATCTGTAAATACTTTAAAACGCACAGATTATTTTTTCATTCTGCTGCTTCAGTGTGATTATAGAAACTAGCATCTTCATTAAAACACTGAAATACTGTGTGGGAGAAGTGTTAATCCTAAAGACCTAAATGGCCCTTTAATGGCTTAAAGTAAGGGAGAGAATAATGTGCTTAAATGCATCCTGAAACATACTTTTTGTGTCATATTTTTATACAGTGCATGACACCTGTCTTACTTTATGAGGACTCGACGGCTTGGCTTCTGCTTGTATCATTAAAAACTCACATTTGTGGGGTTTTTTTTACTGTCTGAGCCATATATTTGAGTTAAAACGACTATCACAGTGTTACTAAGCTGTAGTCTGCTCCTCAGCTAATTGACACTTGAAGACAGATGGTCTTCTTCTCAGGTGCAGAGGAGATTAGCAACAAATCTCTAAAGACTAACAAACCACAGCTGACATTATGGCATAAACAAGTCTGCCATCATTTAAATCCAAGTGGCTTATCGCGGTTGCATTGCAGCAAATATATATAAGTGCATGTTATTTAATGTTGTGGTTTTGTGGCATAAATGACCAGGAAGTTAATGTCCTCAGTGCCCTCTAACTCTGTGTAATCACTTTATATTGCTGGATGATGGATCCTGATGTTCCTGATGTTCATTTAAGAGGCTCTTGACAGACTCTTGACAGACTGGCTCCCCAGTTATATTTAGTTTGGAGTCAGGTGATAAGTAGGAGCTCTGTTTTAGGTGCTGCCATATTTTTTTGGTCTAATTCGAATCTGTTGTTGTGGTGACCTCCGGGGTAAACGAATGGGGTTGACTTGCAGATTTCAAAGGTCTCAAGTCATCTTTGATTAACACAAAACCTATGAATCCAAACACACATCAGGCTCGTTCTGATGCATTCTGGGCTCCGACTTTAAACCGCGATCCTCAGCTGGTGTGTAGTGATGTGCGGTGGATTTAGCTCTGGATGTCAGGAGCAGGTTTAGGAGGAAGATTAAGCTGTCAGCAGACAGGAAATGAGTGCGGCGGGGGAAGAGAGCGAGAGAAAAAAAAAAGGTCTGATGGTTGTGTGGGATCTTCTGAAAGGTCAGATAACGAGGGGGGGGGGGGGGGGGGAATGGGCCGGTCATGGGGTCCTGTTGGCTGAGGGTTGGCTTTCTTGGGCAACAAATTTCTCTTTGGGGACCAAT
>JBBBVU010000013.1:28617956-28641118 GCA_037177055.1 Atherinosoma microstoma
TTCTATTGGGAATAAGAAAATATGGCTTGATGAGATTTGGAAATGGTTGCTTTCTGTTTCTATTTATATTTCAGCAACGTCCTCAAAGAAGCATACGTTGAAATATAACTCATGGACTTCTGATGACAAGTGATTAAAAATGAGAAACAGTAGACTTGATGGCCCCGCTGCAGATGCCCTTGACCCATGAAATTGAATGTGGTGAGACTGTAAATTCTCCAGCAGTTGAGAACCTGCAGGTTTTTAACACCCATCACATTAGTGTGTGCCTCAAGCCCATAAAAAGACCTAAGTGGCTGTTTGGTGGTTAGCAGAAAAGTGCACAGTCACAGCAAGGCACCGCTACCAATTACCAGCTGAAAAGCAACAAGTAGATGCAGCAAAACTTTTATAGTTAGTCCCATATGGGCCGTGGTACGGTTGAAGGTTTTCATTAAGTTGCTCTCTCACTTAGTGATGATGAGTGTGGGGGCTCGGCGACAGTTTTGACCCCCTTTGTTCTTTGATGACCTTTTAATTCTCAGGAAAAAAATGTCTTCACGTTGTTTTAGTCAGTGTAGAAATTGACTCTTCAAATGTGTGCACTGAACACACACCGGCTGTTTGATGGAACTTAGAAAACAACCCACCATCCATGAACTGGATTAAACTAGGATGGATGGATGGATGGGTGGACAAAAGAAGTGTCAGGCCTTAAAAAAAATCTTTACAACAGTATCTGAAAGTTATGTCCTACCTGTTGGCCAAAGCCTCATTAAAAATGGTCTTTATAGAAGAGTGGCTTTTAACAAGTCATTTCAAAAGAAGGGAAACCACGGAAAAAAGGCCAAGGTATGTCACATGACACATGACTGTAAAAGATACAAGAACTGGACTTAAAATCAGTGGCAACAGGTCTGATGGGGGGATGAATCCTCCTCAGAGACCCCTGAGCTACAAGTAGCGCAGTCATCTACTGATCAAAAGATCAATAGATCATTCACCAGACTCATAATAAACTCTCTGATGTGTCATCCGTGTATGAATATGATAGATTTAAAAATAAAAATGAAAAGCACTAGGCCCTATAGCTAAATATATATTGGTGTTTGTGAACAGTTATACAGCTTTTAAGATGGTCAATAAGACTACACATACAGTCCATTTATGATCCCCAGAGCCCAGATCCTCAGCGTTATTGAACCAGTGTGGGATCATCTTGGCAGAGAATGGAGCAAAAGGCAGCCAACATCCAAAGACGAGTTTCAACATAATAAATAAAAATATACATCCATTTTCTATACAGCTTATTTCAATTCAGGGTTTTGGGTGGCTGGAGTCAATTACACCCTGGTCAAGTCGCAGGTCTATCACACGGCCAATGCAGAGACAAACAACCACTCACACTCACTCCTAGGGAGAATTTAGAGTGACCAATTAACCCATCATGCATGTCGTTGGATGGTGGGAACCCACACATACATGGGGAGAACATGCAGGCTCCACACACAAAAGCCGCTGTTCGAACCCCTTGAACCAGCGACCTTCTTGCTGTGAGGCCACGGCGCTAGCCACCACACCACTGTGGAGCCCATAAATCAAGAATGAGTGGAATAAATAAATGAAAATATACTAAGTCAGGTTTTGCCTTACATGCTTTAATTCTATATATGTTTACAAATGTCTTAATAAATTACTGCACCAATTTCTCATAATCTTGGCAATTTATAAAGAAATGAGGGGTGGCACAAGACTTTGCTTTTCCTTTAACTCTGTCACCAAGTTAAAATTGAATAATAATAATAATGATAATAATATATGAAATCATGATATATTTGTCCAAACTAAGGATTAAAACAAATGCTGACAAAACTAAAGGCAGATGTCCTCAGATGCTATCTGGTGAGAGAAAAAGTTGCTATGCTAACAGGCTAACAACCATAGCCTTGAAAGCATTGAAATGATCCAAGAGCTTACACAGCGATCAGCCTGGCTGAAAAATGTCCAAATCATGCAATCATGTCCTGTTCCTGTAGCTGCAGAACAAGCCCCGATGATCAACCCTCCACCACCGTGCTTGAGTTGGTATGAGGTGTTTGTGCTAATATGCTGTGTTTCCTTTTCAGTGTCATGGTGTTGTATGGCCGGAGTGGAAATACTCTAATGTCACTTGCTCCAGAAGTTTTATGGTTTGCTCAGTTGCAGCTTTGCAAACATAAGCTCTGCTGCCCTGTTTTGTTCTCTTTTGTAAAAGAAAGGCTTTCTAATAGCAACTCTTCCACACAAGCTGTACTTTTTCAGCCTTTAACACAATTTATAGGCCTGTAGATCATGAGATGTAGCTCTCAGTTCTGTTGAAATGTCTCTGAGCATTGCATGGTCTGACCTATGGGTGAATTTGATTTGATGTCCACTCCTGGAAGACTGGCTGCAGAATGATGGACTCTGGATCATAATTTAAATTTTCTTTTCTTTAATGGCCTTTTAACCCTTCGCAGATTCATGGGCAGCAACAGTTAATTCTCTAAGATCATTGCTGATGTCTTTCCTTCTTGGCATTGTGCTTATACTCCCCTTAATGTTTTTAAAAGTGGTCAAACTACCTGAACATTACTTAATCAAGTCATTTGATTACTGGCAGCTACTCATCCTTTTAATATCAACTTTTTTCACATGCCTCAATGCACAGATGTTAATGTTCACTTAAATAATTCACACTCAACTTGTTGTCAAATGTGCAAGGAGAAACGCTCCAGTTGAAAAATGGTAACTATTACAATTAGGGCCCTGCTTTAAGGACTGTATTAATCAATGAGCTGGATAGTGATTTTATAATCAGCTTTGCATTAAAGATAAGCTCTGATTTTTGGTAATTTTACCAAACTGACCACCACATACATGTAGCTGACACAGGAAACTTTATATATTCATGTATTCCCAGTAGAATATAAAGATGTCTATCTCGTTTTATGTTTCTAAATAGAAGCAGGTGGTCCTTTTTCCATGTATTCTATATGGCCACATCTCATAACAGTTCCAAAAATAGAGTGGGAAAGGTGTTAAATATAGTTCACATCATTTTATTTCAATTTTGATGACTCTGTTAAAGTCTATGGTTACTTCTGGGTTATGAGGGGTGTATAGTTGCTCTGGCTGCTGAATACGACCTGAGCAGCAGTAGCTGTGCACATTAAGGCAGTAACAGGAGAGCAGAAAATGATCTTGATGACGCTGAATGTGACATGAATGTGAAACATTCTGCAAGCATTCCAAAACCCTTCCATCTTCCAGTCCTCGGGTTGGGTTAATCATTAACAAATAACTCAAATTTGAAAGAAGAAAATATATGTTTTCAAAAAAAGAGTGCAACAGGTGTTTTTTAAAAGACAGGTGGCAAAATGAACCGTTGCTGACCTTGTAAACAGTATGGTCACATGGTCAGCAACGGTGATCATCACTTAATCCTCCCTAATTACTCAGATATGTCCCTTGGATGCCGAAGGTAACGTGTTCAGAGTAGATTCTGCTGCTGTACGCATTTCTGAGTAGCACATATCCAGCAGTCAGACGTTTCAAACAAGGGTCCATACGGGGAGAGAGGGGTCGAAGGAGGGGCACGGGTCTTCACTGGCATTTATGCCTTTCCCAGAGGCACTCTGCAGAGCCCGGGTTCTGCTGCAATGCTGAAGCCATCTGTGGGCTCTCTCAGCAGAGGCCACGTAAAACAAGACGTGTGCTGCGGTTTGACCTTTCATAGGACTAACTATAATATTATCATAAGTTGAGTGATCAGATTGCACTTCTCCCTATGGTGCGATTCAGTATCCATATGTACTGATGATTAATGAAAACCCCGTCTAGCTGTATGTGTACTTGTTGTGCACAGGTGGTCACCTCAATAAAACTGTATGAAGATTACAGCCTTGTTTAGATGCAACAGCCTACCGTCATATCAGCTCAGGAAAATTAGCAATAAAATAAAACATATTTTATTCTGCCAGTACTTCATCTTTTTAGCAATTTGTTCCCCTCAAGCAACACCAGAAAAACCAGGGTGCTGGCATTAAAGACTGATGTCTTTAGGAAGCAGCATGGCCACAAATTAGCACTGTCAAGGATTTGCTAAACTTTGTGGTTGAAATTACAGCACAAATCTGTGAAGCATTTAATGCAGCCAGGGATAATATACAACTATCTGTCAATACTTGAGGCTGGGCGGCTGGCACTAATTGAGGTAAAAGAGTTATGGGCTGTAGCTGGCACCGCATACTTCTCTGGCTTTGGAGCATGCCAATACCCATTCCAACAGTGCCACAATGAGGCTTAGGGAGGGTGAGATACTCTGGCTTTTGGACAGAAATCAAGTTTAGGAGTCAGATGTCACTCTGCAGTTTGAAGACTGCTGTTGTTAATCCAAGAAAATGTTAAGTATACAAGAAACTGCTCAACAAAACCCTAACATTTAACAGTTTGAAACATGCGCCTCACGTGTGCAATCTGCATATGGACCTGAGTGCCATCACCTGTAACCTTAAACGTACATATCAATTTATTCTATACAAGATTATGTTTGGATCAGTAGTTGACCTCTTCTTCAGGAGGCCTCTTTTTTCAAAGAATGTCTTCATAGTTCCAAGGGCCGTATGTATAATCTTGGTCTCAAAAGAAAGCCGAGACATGTGAGATTATTATAGAAGAGTCATAATCCAGATATTTGTTACTGTGTCAGAGTAAATTCACCTGGAACCCAGTAGAAAATATAAATGTTTATCTATTCCTAAAAAACCCTCCAACACATTACTTTTGGTGAACACCAGATGATAGCAGCCAGTTCACCTAGGAATGAGGAAAGTAATGTCTGATGAGGAACTGTGCTCCAGTAGAAGCTAAAAAAGTAAACCTGAGCAGTTTTACAGATGTTTTAATAGAGGTGTTATGCAGGTTGGATGTCTCTATTAATGGTCAGAGTCAGGAGACTCCAGTGATAGCCCCCACATTCACCTTAGAAACACCTTGAGGATCCAGAAAGAAATAAAGCCCAAGATAATATATGATAGGAATAATTTCACTAAAACCTCCTTCATCTCCATGGAAACAACCAGGACCTTCATGATTAATTTCAAACAAAGGCAGAGTCATGGTTAGTAAGAAATGATTTATGATTCTGGCTGATATCTCCCAGAGTTCTGTCCCACTGTGATGAGATAGACGTCTTTATAATCAGAGCCTCTGCTTTCACATGACACCTTGTTTGTGTGGTTTGCTTGAAGTGGAGAAATGATCAGAAGTTCTAGAGTGGACATTGATGTTCTCATGTTGTTGTTACAAGCCCATATAATTGCTCGGGGTTTGAACTGTGTTTGATATGGATGCCGATGCTTGGTTGAGTCTTTTAGCTGAATTTGTGCCCGTCATTTTTGTATTCTACATGTTAGGATTGCTGCTTCCTAGTATGTGCAAACATCTTCTGTACTGCACGGATCTCATGCTGCCCCATGTACAGGGAGATGTAGGCAAGAACAGGTTCATGTCCCTCCCTGAAGAACAAACGAGAATTTTTAAGGATTAAAAAGTTTCACCAGCTCCCTGAAAACCTGCTCATTGAATATTTCTGCTGTAGATTAACCAAAAATTTAAGCTTGTTTATTACTTTTTAATAGACAACTTCTTTTCAGGTCTTTAGGAAGTTTCTGGAGCATGCATTGGTTGAAATGTCACAGTTGTGTTATAAAAGATACATTTTCAGCCTAGTTTTTCAGCTTTGATTAAAGTAGCTGGTTTTGCGTTGTGAAGCGAGTGATTCAGCTTAATTCCACCACCATCTTTCAGTGTGGCTCTTCTGAATGTCAAACAGTTCTGCACAACCACACAAATGTAAATGTAGACACAAATTTAACAAAAAAACCCTTAAAGCACATTATTATTTCTCAATACATAAATGTCCCCCTAGACAGTTTGCACTGATCTCTCTTTTAGGTAGTTTGTAAAAAATATTTCTATACAAGTCATCTTGAACTGGCCCGGCGAAGTAATGAACCAGTCAAAATTCCCATTGTTAGTCCTCCATCATGTGTCGACTCCAGAAACCATCTGGTTCCATTCCTCGGTGTTTTGAAGTTAACATTAAAGCAGTTCATTTGTCTACTTTTTTCTGTGTGATGGTAAATAAACTGAACTACGTAATTGCTGAAGAGAACTAGCTGTTTATTGCTAAACAAAAAGAGCAGAAGATGACAAGTTATAAAGTAAATGCAGAAGGCTGTGTTTGTAGATTAAAACAGAGGCTGGATCTAATCTGAGCAACAAAATCTTTGTCTTTTGATGCTCTGTGGAAATAAACTTGGTTTTAACATTATATTCCACACTTAACACGTGTTGACTAAATCTGTGCAAAAATCAAATGTTCTGGTTGTAAATTACATTTATAGAAAATGGCAAGAAGCTGAGGAACAAACTGAACTAAATAAAATGACAGTTTCATAGCTGCTGTGTGTGGAAATGGTCTCATTTATCACAAGCCTAAAGGCCTGAACAGAGCCTTCGCTTCTTTATCTGTAGAAGGGACGTCTGTTAGGTGGTGGAGAAATGGTCGTCCATGAATGCAGGTCCGGCTGGTGTCATCCAGCTGCCGTTCCATCCGGCAAATGGTTTCCTCCACGTCTTCTCGACATAAACTTGTAGGCAGCTGACGGGCCAGTCGAACTGCCTCACCCTGTGGGAGAAAAAGCTCCTTAATGAAGCAAAACAAAAGGCTAATGATGCCATCTCAGTATTAATTCACAGCATCGCTCACCTGGAGGTAGTTTGTGACTTTAAGTGGCCTGCACTCTTGCACAGTCGAGGCCTTTCTGTGAAGAACTGCTGTCAAAATCTCCCTGAGGTCTTCCACGCCGAGAAAAGGCACGCAGTCTGCCATCGCCGTCACTTCCAGATGTCTCTCAGCTGACATGTTGCCTAGCCAAAACAAGCAGAAAACAAGGATTAATACACTCCAGACGCTACTACTATCTCCAGGAAAGAATAATAAATAAATATTGTGGTTTACTGCCGAACTGATGACCAAGTCAAACAAGCCAGGAGCCAAATGGAGTGTTAAATGACTAATAGAAGCCCCAGCAGACTGGAAGGAAGTTGTCTAGTAGGATGGAGGAATGACTCCTTCTGGCTTCAGGAGGAAATATTCCAAATCGTCCAGACTTTATATTTCTAATGCAAAATGTTTATAATAAAGATTAACCTGAAGATGCACAAAGTCTGTGGAAGGCTGTATCGTTCAGAGCAATTTTAGCAAATATATTCAAATAAAGATTTATTTGCAAAAGCATGTATACCATCATTTTAAAAAGGAAATAAAAAGCATATTAGGCAATAAAAGTGAGTTTTGTTTCTCTTTTTGTTGTTTATTAAAATGACAGAATCATGCAAAGTAAAGCAGTCCTGACAAAAAGTTCGATATTCAGCAGATATTGTGCAATGAAACTATCTTACATGCACAGTTACAGAGGCTGGCAGTGCCAAGAGAAAATTCCAAGAATTTCTCAAAGGGCAACTATTCTCATCACCGGCACACCGGGGTAGAAACCTACTGTGAGACCACGCTGTTGGGCAGAAAGCCAATGTCACCTGAGGTGAACCATTTCAGCAACAAAAACAACCAACATCCACAGTACACTGACCTTCAGTGGCAAGGCTGAAGGTCTAAACTAGATACTGGTGATCTTAAGGCCCTCAGGCAGCACTGCATTAAAACCAGACATGATTCTCTACTGGAAACCACTGCATGGACTTAGGAAGACTTCCAGAAACCCCTGTCTGTGAACACAGATCACCCTGAAATCCACAAATGCAGGTTAAAGCTCTAATTATTTCTGACAGAGTTTATCTGTATCAGACTAATTCTGAATGAATTAAATTAAAATTTCCTTCACCAGAAACAATAAATTATTTAAGAGAGAGGTGTGATTTTTTTTTGTTAATGAGACAAAGACCCAAAAATGTCCAATCATCTGGTGACAATATAATTGTATTTTTATTTTTTCATTGCTTTATGTTTACTGATCAAATCTATTTCTAGGGAAATTAACAATGAAATTATTAATATTGAGAAGTCTGGAATAACATGAATGTTCAGATGGTTAGCATATATCACTGTGATTCTCATAAATTCTGTGAAGTAAAGGTAGGGTAGGAGATCCTGGAAAAATGGTTCAAGCAAGCTACATTTTGAAAATACAAAAAAAAAAAAGAAAATGCACAGTTCAACAGTCCAAACCCCTTTCTTCAGATTTCCCCCCCAAGCCACGCCTCCAGAGCACATGAAAAAAGCGCCATGCTTGTTCCCGTGGGTTCACGAGTGCTGAGCAGCATTGATTGTTTCTTTCCAAACTCAAAAACACTATGTTATCATTCCCATGATGTAGAAATATGGCCACCTGGCATCACTTTGAAGCCCTTTGTGTTGCTTCAGTTGACGCCACCGCTAATATGCCGCACCGATGCACACTCTGCTCTCCTTCAGCTTTTTTCTATACAGTAGCTTCTCCAGAACAGGTTTTCTTTTCCGACTCGATATAAGCACCTTTTCTACCATAATATCCCTCATGTTGAAGTGTGTACTGTATTTTGATGTAGTATGCTAGCTAATGTAGCTAGCCGAGCTCTGGCTCTTGCTACGCTGCCTTTGTTTACAAGTACTCCAAGCCTGAGACAGATGTGGAAGCTGCCCACGCCATAGGCACTAATGCAACCCCATACCATCAGAGATGCAGGCTTTTCACAAGTTGGATGCTCCCTCTCCTCTTTAGTCTGCAGGACACAAAATTCTTTCCAGAAAGAATTTCACATTTTTATCCGTCTGACCACAGAACAGTTTTCCACTTTGCCTCAGAGCATCTTAAATGAGCTTTGGTCCAGAGAAGATGGCGGTGTTTCTGGATCCTGTTCACATGTGGCCTTTTCTTTGCATGTAATCCAGACATTTCTGACTCCTGAACTATGACATTATGGATTAAATATTTATTATTAAACATGTGTTATGGAGAACTTAATAATCATGGAGACCTTTTAACAGTGTGCCTCAAAAGCCTTGTTATCAGGTGTGGAGCATGAATCAGTCCAAGCAGTTTGGAGATGATTGCTGAGTCGATTCGCAACTGGACTCATACAACATCCAACATTTTCTTATACCTGCAGTGAGTTTGATTTTAAAGCCGTTAGCCACAAGCCTGGGATCAGAGAAGAAAGTCCCTCCGTTCAGATCAGGGTTTTGTCTCTCCATGTTGCACAAAACCTCAGTATATTCAGCTCCATTAAGAATTCTACAAAAAAAGAAAAAAGAAGATTTTTAGCAACATCAGTCATTATTTTGACGTATTAGACGAGGCTACTCTTTCACTTTGAATGAATAAATGTGTACAAGATTTTTATATGTACTGTATGTATAAATGTATGTTTTCAAATAAAAAAATTAAATTGCATGGTTGGCATTTAGCTGTAGAGAAATGTGTGATACATTACCCATCTGTTAACTGTACAGGGTTCTGCAGACTCACTGCTGGAAGTATATTATTCTCTAGAAGTCTCTTAAACAGCAAGGCTTCTTCCACTCGAAACGGGTTTAACAACATGAGCCTCTGACCACATAAAATGACCCAGGCACTCTGAGAGGCCAGTCGGTTTACAAGACGGGGGCCCTGTGGTGCTGTGCTGCTCTGGGATGAGAGGCGCTGAAGCTTAAGGCGAAGGGCAGCCATACTGCAGGGGAGGGGCTGTGAGGGTTTACATGCAGGGCTCTTCGTCTTCTTCTGGGGCTGTGCAGAGAAGAGCTCGTCAAGCAGCTGCTGGTTGGATTGAGGAGCCTTACGTTTCTGACCCTGCATTTGGCTCTTTGAGGTGCTAGCTGCAGGCTCTTTAGAGCCTTCGGCCGAGGCCAACTTGCTCCGTTGGTTGTGGTGTTCCAGGTGTTTCTTTGCTTTCTCTTCATACCTGGGGAATTGCAGTAGAGGAGGCTTTGTTATCAAACTGTTATCAAATTTATGATTCCTCTTAACACACCTGTGAAATTTAAGACATGTTTTTTTCTTAATATGATGAATCCTCATTTAAAAGACAAAGGATTATTAGAGTCTTGAATAATCAACTTCTTTTTAACTAAACTAATCTAGAAATTGTTGTCAACAACACAAAAGAGAGAAAAGAGACAAAGAAAGACAGGAAAGTTTAAATAACATACAAGTAGCATCGTTCTGGAAGTTGCTACAATCTGCAGTTTAATTAGCAACAGATGAGGGTGCCAGGATTGGGTATAAAAGGTGCAGCCACCAAAATATTTTAACTTGCCACGAAAGGATGAGTCTTGACTCGTGACTTTGTGCCAAATTTCACCAAGAGAATCATTAAAGGTTCCCGATGCTATAATAGAAGCAAGACTGCAAAGAAGTTTAAACACCTATGGTGCATAATATTGTGCAAAAATTCAGGGAGTGTGTCACAGCATGATAACCCATCAAGCTGCCATGAGGAATACAGTCACATTGGTTCAGGAGTACCTTGGAAAACCAGTTTTACTCAACACAAAACACTAATTCATCCAATAATGTAACATGAAACCAAGTCAGTCAAAGTCACATTCATCAAAGTTTCATATTGATGAACGTGACTTCTTTTCCGGGGAAGCAAGTTGTATTCCAGCAGGACAATGCTAAACCTCATTTAAAACTTGTTTCTATTAGAGAGAAAATCCACCTGATTTATGTTTGGGCTGTTTCCGTTCTGTTTAGCTCTCTGAGCTAACGAGAATAATGGCTACTTCAAAACCATATACTCATCCCCACCATACTGTTCAAAGAAGTTTTCACCTTAATTAACACTTCTGTGTTGGATTTCATCTTTACAACTTTGTGATCCTGTTTTTTTTAAGGTTGTTAAAACAGAAGAGCACTTCAACAGAAAAAAACTACGCTTAATTCAGAACTGTTCGCTAATTATAGAACAATATCCAATCTCCTCTGTCATTACTGGTCTTGCTGGATCTCAGTGCTGCATTTGATACCATTGATCACAACAGGCTGTTGGAGACTTGAACCTCTTATTGGATTTAAAGCAACCACATCAGGATGGTTTAAGTCATACTTATCTGATAGAATAAGTTTGTTAATGTAAATGATGGGTCTTTCTCCCACACCCAAGGCATGGAGTTTTTACATTGTACATGCTTTTATTAAGTAATATTGGACAGCATGGCATAAATTGTCCTTACTATGCAGATGATTCTCTGCTGATGAAACCAGTTTCTCAGATTGTGAAAGATGTCTAGAAGACATAAAGGCCTGGATGACTCTGAATTTTCTCCTTCTAAATTCAGACAAGACTGAGGTTGTTGTCTTTGGACCTGAGATCATCATTAAAAAAAATTATGTAAATGTGTAGTTACTCTGGATGACATTAACTTAGCTTCCAGTGCTACAGGGAGGAACCTTGGAGTTATTTTTGACCAGGATTTGTGTTTCGACTCACATTTGTGAGACGTTCAGCAGCACAGGAGCGCCACAAGGGACTATACTCTCACCATTGCTCTTCCCACTGTCCACCTCAGACAGTCCTGTCATTGCAGAAATACTCTGATTACTCTACAGTTATGGGGTGTAACAGTGATGGACAAGAAGCTGAAAACTGGTCAGTCAACTTGTGGAAAAACATTCACTTTATCTTGAACACAAACAAAACAAAATGATTGTAAGTTTTAGGAGGAACGTGAGTAAGCAGCACAACAGAGTATGTTTAGTGAGAGGCTTCAAGTACGCTGCAAGATGACCCACAACTATCGCCATCCTGAACGACGCTTGACTGTGAATCCATTATCAATTATTTCTAATCAAATTGGCAAAAAAAAAAGAAAAAACCCAAGAACAACATTACAATTTATCAAGGAATGAAGTATTTTTATCTTATTTTTCTAATTTTATTTCATATAAATCTGTTCTCTAGAATTGCCCTCTTTCATCTACATAATATTGACAAAATTATAAACATGCTGCATCAGCCTGAAGCAGAAAAGTCCATTCTGCATGACTTCCATCAGCGTGGCTTCATGTGCTTGACTTGGTCCAAATCTATCTCCTGCTGAAAATGTATGGAGCATCATTGAAAAGGAAATTCAGAAAACAACAACAGACTGTTAAGTGGCTGAAATCTTGTATTCAGCAAGAATAGACTCGGATTCATTTTTTTACAAAACTCCATTTTGTTTCCTCATTTCACATTCGAGTAAGAAGTTGTTTTTTTAATGTGTTGCTGGTATCAAATTCTAGATTTGTTTATATTTTCAAAATATAAAATACTGCTCAGGGAAGACACTGAAAATAATTTCCTTTGTATTCATGCCCATTAAATCAGCTTAACAAATTACAGATTTGTTAAACATCTCAAGAATTCTCTACAATCTGGTTTGTACTGAACCCTTAAAGCTCTGATCGCTGGCGCCCCTGAGTGCTATGGCTTCAGGAACTGTAGTCTGTAACTCTGTGCGGTTGTGATCAATAGCTTACCCTTTAAGTGATCTATGAAATATTTACAGGAATTTATATCACATCCAGGAAGTTTACAATCCAGCCATAAAATTTCGTTTTTATTCTGAGAATATACAGTAAATCCGCCACTTTCTGTTAAACTTTTAACCAATCAGAGAGCTTAAATTGACGGTAATATCCAATCAGGAGCAGCCAAATCAACAAGTGAGCAGAAAGTTCTATGTGTGTATGAAACGAACAAAAATAATATTCCTTTATGGCTGGAATAAAGCAATAAGAATGTTTCTGACGCAAGAATGAGATGAGTAAAGGCTTGTTCACTGTTGATCTGGGTGTTATTTCTATAAAGTACTGCTATTAATAAATTCTGTGTTGTTGTTCCGGTTGGCCTTTATGGTTTTATATCTATGGATACATTCATTTTACATAATTTTTGCCTCAAAATCTGACAACCGAGGCTGTTCAGAAAAAACGTATGGATGTTGACTTGGATTGAAAGAGTTGAGCTTCTACATCTATTATTTTACATACAAAAAAACCACAACAAAAAAAAAACAGGCAGACCAGAAATAGCAAAACATGGCTCAGAGTTTAAAGGGTTACAACATAATTCTAATTTTTAAAGTAAGAATTTAGACCTTGCACTTTGAGAACATGAGAATTTGACAGACAGAGCACGGTTATATGCCAAGTCATGTTTCCATACATCTTCATGTGTTAAGCATTAGGTCCTCAGCACCCCATTATTCAAACAGCCCTCTACATGAACTTGTGTAAGTACAATTCCTAGAGGTAGTGCGCCACTTAGCCGTGGTGGTGAAAAAAGCCAAGTCGTTGCCACATCCTACTTCATGTTTGAGACAGCAGCAGATCAAGGCAGAATTCTTAACAGATGTCTTTTTCCATACACTCTTCCATACCTTATATAAGGCCCCAAATACTGCTGATACACATTTTCCAACCTTGCAATTACTTTAAATTGGTATGCAGTAATCTAACATAATTGGGTTGAAACGCTTTCAGTGCAGTATAATGGTGTTAGTCCCGAGTCGCTCAGCAGATAGACACCAGTAGGTAGCACAGTTGTGCGCTTTTTATTGGCTTGTCCCCGTGCATCAGGCAATTTTAGAAGTTACTAATGACTGCATTACAAGATTTATTATGATGCGACCAACTGACATAAGGGGATTACAGTCTGTGTACTGTAATGTGGGTTTTTTTCTTTCTTTCTTAAACAAAAAAAAATGAATGTCTCTGCTTGGATTAATATCCTGATCCTGGAGAATGACTTCACCTAACATTCACATTCAACGCGTCTCGTTCGTTCTGGTATTTAATTGATGTAAATCCTATGTCTTTACAGAGAGTCAGGGTCAAACATATGGAGCTAGAGCAGAGGCATAAGTCCCTGGCCAATTACAGCTCACTAAAGACAAGTTGGTTCCAGGTTAAATAAAACATTTAAGAACTCTTAGCAGAATAAGCTGACAGTAGAGACGTGATTCCATCTGAAAGAATCCTTGAGTTTTCATAAACTAATTTACCTTTAGAAAAGCTATGACAGTCACCCTGGTTCAGACTTGCAGAATGAGTCTGTACTTGTAGATTTGGTTTATACATGTACTAGCTGTTACACTTACAACTATATAGGTGGACGTCACAAAACTCATGCCCCTGTCCTAGATCCATACAAACATAAATGTTCATCTCTGTAGTTTAAGTGTGACATTTTAAAATGGAGACTTGTGCAATACTGAAAACAGGACATTTATATAATATTTCCAATAAGAAATGAGAAAATGAACATTATAAATTAATAAAGTGGTGACGGAGTATAATAAATAACCCACATACATGACTATCCTAAATGTGGAACATAAAGACAACCTCAGAGAATTAAAACACATTTAATAACATCTGTCACAACTGAGAAAAATGAGATGTGAATTCTCAGGATGGATGACTTTTCATGGGCACAGTTGTCTGGAAATTTTATTGATATGAGCTGTGTTTCTAATTTCCAGAGCAGGCGTTTCACATGCAAATGACAGGTCAGACTTTCCCCCTCTCCCTTCTGAGCAAATAACAAGAGATGGAAACAACTACTCAGAAAAGGTAAAGGTCTGGAAACTCACTTCTTACGGTCTTCCTCCCTCAGATTTTTCCACCTCTCGTGAACAGAGATGCTGATATCCTGCAGGCTGGCGGCGGGCTTCTCCCTGAGGACCTCAGCTCTGGCCTCCTTCTCAAACAGGGCGGCAGGAGACAGCGGTGCCCTCATGGTGCGGTTGCTGATCATGTCGTAAGCTGTCAGAGCAGCTCGTTTCTCCGTTATAGCATTCAGCATCTTTTTGTGTGAGTTGTTCTGAGTCTTAGCCTCGTCTGGGTCAGATATGGTCTGCCTTGAGGGTTGGTGAATCATGACGGGCTGCAGGGGCTCTCCTGAGACGGGCTCGGTCAGAGCTGTCCCCCGACTCCAGTCCTCGGCTGATATTTGGTCTCTGTTCGTGTCTGCAGATGACACTTCATTATCTGCAAGTGTCTCAGGTGATTCATTTGCTGGATCATTTCCTGTTGTCTGAGGGCAGCTCTGGGTCATTTCATCACCATAAAGAGAAAAGCTGGAGTTGAGCTCCACTGGGATCTGGTTGACAATCCAATCATCTGCTATAGAAGATGAAGAGCTACAGTTTGAGGGCTGCTGGTCCAGTAAAGCATCAGTTTTCCCTGTTCCACCATGTTTATGTGCATCTTTAGGGACGTTATCATTGTGGATGGTAAGATTCGCGTCACTGTCTATGCTTTCTTCATTTTCAACTCGTGAAGCACCCGCCTGCAAAGGACTAGATGGTGGGAGAAACTGCTTCTCATCAGTGCCAGGTCGAAAACCATAGAGGGAAACCAGCAACGCCTCTACAGCAGTCAACACAGCCTCCTAAATATCAGACAGATGACAGAAAGGTTCAGTATCAGGACAAAATAAAGAATCATTTTGTTCTTACCAGGGGGGTATTCCAGAAAGGAGTTTTAACAAAGCCTGAGCTCGAGGTTGCTAAATCGTCTCACGTCTTAACCTGCTTTGCGGGTTCCAAAACACCGGCTATGAATCAGCCCAACCCCAGGTTTGTTGAGCCACAGTGTGCACGTCCACGGCAAACCTATGAGAGGCATCACCCATTGAGCCCCGAAACCATTACGATAATGACCAAAAAAGGAAAACAGCTGCATCCACCACCGCCCGCTGTGGCGTCTGGTGGAGGATTTGCAGCCAAGTTAATGCGTAGTGGATGTTAAATGCAGGGTAGCCTACAGGTGGCATGTGTTATCTAGCCTAATTAATAACTAAATATTATATGATATTATATTAGGTGCCTATATTCTATTCTATTATGCTATATCATAACCTAATGTAACCGGTCCGCCCCCCAGATGGGTCCAAGTTAAAGCAAAAACATCCTCCAGACTGGTAAGAATTCTCTTCTGCACCTTCGAAAAAATTCCTCCTGTAGCCAATATTGAATTCCACGTTTAAATATCGCCATAGGCTTACCACGAATTATATACTATAAAGGATATATTTCACAGCCAATAAGTGGAGGTCGGAGGGATGGAAGACAGGTTCGGGGCGACCGCGACCACCCTCACCCCTGTGGAGGAGCTCGCAATGAGCATCAACCGGGACCGCCCGGTGGTGAGGGGAAGTTACAACATCAGATGACCAATGACTGCAAAGTAACCCTAAAAAATATAGCACCAGATCGCAAAGGCGGACCTTGAAATGGAATAGCCTGCTTAAAACAGAAAATAAGAAATTAATGGAAACATCGGCCAAAATGGCCGTCAATAATGAGATCACATAATCAAGTGTTTCTCTTTTCAGGCAAAACAATGCAGTTGGGAAGTTGCCAGACAATAATTGAAATTGAAAAAAAAAGACAAAAATGGATCATGTTCATTTGTTTGAATTAAAATGGTTCTTCTGACAGATCTGATCACGCTCCTGACCTTCCCTCAGATCATTATGCCCGGGATAAGTTGCATAGCTTGAACAAAACCTCCTCCCTACCAGGCTTTGTTCACAGCATATGTTTCTGCATTAACTTATCTAGATTAGCCATTTTGGAACAGAAAACCCGAGATTACCGCTTAGTCTAGGTTAACATAGCCAGCTAAACCAGTAAACCTGCTTTGTGGAATACCCCCCTGCTCTTCAAATGAGGTAAATACAACTTGCGATTAACAACGACCCATTTATCATCAGTATCATCATTTACTGAACAAGAAATAAACCACGATGCAGAAGCAATGTGTCAGAACCTAAATACATCCTTTCTGTTTCTGTAAGAGTTAAAAGTCAAAAGGTTATACGTGTCAGACACACCTGACGTGTTTATGTGCACTGAAGAAATGCAGTAATCGAAGAACCCTTGTTTACATTTTTCAGTCCAATATTAGATTTTAGTAACGTAATACTTAAACTTCCTGTTAATTTCAATACATCCAGTCTGTGTTAAACATGGCCACAGTCTTAGCATTAGCTAATGTGGGAGCTAATAGACAGCTGTGTACTGCTGCTGTCCTAACAACGGTTGGCTTTCATATGGCAAGCATCTGTCCTTGGTCTTGGCATGAAAGGGCTTCCACTGTTTTTTCTGCCCTTCGTTCATCCACTTTGCCCATGTGCAGATGTTAAAGAACGAACCAAATTACAGGTCTACATGTAAGAAGACACGAGTATTGCGAAGAAATCTTTGTGTTATTCTAATTTGACATAATCAGATAACTGATTATCTGATAAAGCATATTAGATTATGTTGTCTACATGATCACTTGAATAATCTTACAAATCCAGAAATCAGATAATGATGTGATTTTTTTGTGTTCATGTAAAAGAGCTCATTGTACCCCAGTGTGTTCCTTACTTTGGTTGACAGGGTTATGTAAAATCAGACTCCAGGCCTCAGTTAGTGCGTTAGATATAAAGGTTTATGACAGCCCGATCAGAAAAGGAACACGTATGGCTTGTTAGTAAGGGCTGCAGCAGAAAGCTGCTTCTCTCTAGAAAGAACGGGACTTAGTATTTTCAGCTTAGGTCCTTTGGACTTTTGGGACAATTGGCCTCATTCTCAATTCCTTCTTATGAAGATTGTGGCATTCATGAAAATCTTCATATCATGGTTTTCTTTTTAGCTAAGAACAAATCCGACAAACACTAAGGATTACTCTCGCCAACATTTGAGTGCAGACATGTTTGAAAAAGTCAGCTTTGTGTTAATTTCTGCTGTTCTGTTCATTAAAATACAATAAATGTCCAATAATGATTTTGTCAGATTTTTAAATAACTTTTGGGAATTCATAGAGCATTTTGTTATTTCAAAAGAAATAGCGAGATTTTGTAGATCTGCGTAAATGTTCAGGTCAACCGAGACTCCCGGGTCCACCTGCTGAATGTGGTCTTTGATAATTACATTTACTACAGCGGTGTCTTTCAATCGTAATGATCAGTTTTATTAGGAAATCACGGTCATGGGCTGATCGCCTGGTTAATAACACTACTGACCAACTATCAATCCCACCTGGAGGTTTAGTTTCATCAGATTCTCCACGTACTCCATCAGCACACTGCATCTTAAAATGATGCCGCAGGAGGTAATTTGTTTTACAACCTGTAGAAGGTACAGTAGGCTACATAATGAAACCTTTTCCCTCTTTTAGTCACTGCACTACAAGGATGGGACCAGACTACAGGCTGCTGTCCAAGTTTAGGAGTAATTAATGACCCGTTGGTACATAAAGCTGATTTAAATCTCACTGTGTGGTTATTTATAACCAAGTTATCGCTTTAAAATGCAGACAATCATATTGTCTGCATTATTATCCTGCTGGTACACGTCTTTATTATTATTTTTTGTTTTCATTCATTCTTCTGGCATTCTGGTTTCCCTTCGTCTTCGTCTGGTCCACCACTGTCCGTGTCTGTCATGACCTTTTTTGGGTATTTATCAGTAAAGTGGGGTCAGCTGGTCCATCCTTTCAATTTATGAGGTAAAATACAAACAATTTTGCCGTCTATGAACACGTTCATGAATCTGATGGAGGGTTTTCTTAAAAATCTTCAGTAAAACTTATTAACAAATTTAAGAAGATTTGTAGGAAGATATGGATAAACGAGACCCACTGTCCTTTAGACCAGTGGTTCCCAACCTGGGGTCCCCGAGGCTTTGACTGTTCAGAGCCAGTGTGATTTAAGTAAAGGCCAGGTCCACACAGAGACGAGCGGAGGTGTATTCACTTAAGTTTTGAATCTTTTGGGTGTTTCATTCACATGGAACCAGTGTTTTGGGGCATGAAACACTTTGCACCATTTTATTACTTAGACATGTCTTAGAAATGCCACAGAGCAGATGATTCGTTCTTATTTTGAAGAAGAAGAAGAAGAAGAAGAAAGGTAAAGCTGTATGTTGGTAATTAGCATGACCTTGGTTTTATCAAAGGAAAGAAGTTAGACAGAACACATCATTTATGGTGAGAAGCAGCTAATGAAAGCATAAAACCAAGCATGGTTTCAACATGGGGCGAGCAGGGGTCCGTATCTTTTGCATGAAGGGGGTCTTCAGGAAAAATATGTTGGAAACAGACGAGAGCAAAGTGTAGATGTTTGGTTATAATGTAACACAACATATCAGCACACTATGAACATACATGTCTATGACATTAGGGCCGACGCTGACAAGTCCAAACTTCAATGAGATTAAAATGCTGAGGAAGATTCTTCAGAGAGCTGTGCATAAACTAATACCTGCAGACAACAAGTGGGTCAATCTTCCTCCACGATGTGAGAGGACGACGTCAAACAACAGCAAGTTGCTGCTACTGAAGGTGGCTCGACAAGCTAATCGTCATTTAATATGTTTTTCACACACTGCTTCTGTATTTTGTCTTTGCTTTTGTTATAAAGATACAGAGAAATAATATACTGTTATTCATCTGAGGTTGTCTTTCCATAACTCCATGACCTGTTAAGGACCAGTTTATGTCCTGATGGGTAAAACCTTTAAATTGAAGAAAGTGTACTATTTTTTCCACATCCTAAGTCGGATGTTATGTAAAACTACCATTTTATGATTACCTTGTTATGGAGGAGGACTTGGGTTTTGTCCGGCGTCAGATTTACGTCCACCGAGGAAGGAGAAACTGTGATTTTAAGCATGAGGGTGGGATATCGTTGCCTGGCTGCGTCATCTGCATACTGAGCAGAGTAGTGCTGGCGCAACAACTGATGAAGAATCAGGACAAGGTAGGCAGGGAAAGAAGGCAATAATGTTAGATGTCATAGATCACTGGCTGGAAAAATTAAGTTACATCAGTTTATCCAGAACTACTTTACCTTCATTATTTCCTTTTGCTGGACTGGCCGCATGTTGACAAATATAAATGTTTTTTCAGGGGAAGACGAGCTTGTAGAGGAATAATCAGCTCCAGGCTTTGGAAAAAAGCCATCTAAAACAATCTGGGTAAAATGGGAAATAAATACATTAAAATAGCACTGATAATTAACGACAAAATATCAAGATAATGAATATAATACTAAGAAGAAAGAAACAGTATGCTCAATCACAATTTAACAAATAATAATGGTAAAAAGAGGAAAACTTGGCTTGAAATGACATTACATTTACCATCATTATATTTTCAGTGAGGAGGACATGATTGATCCGTTTCACCGAGAGCCCAGCTGGAAATGCATACATTAATTAAACAAACAACTGAGCTGAGGAATAACCCATCAGTGATCCTTGAGATGTTTCTGCGACACGGCTGTGCCAAATTAAACTTTAAGGACTCAAGAAGGTATATTAAAGCCTCCTGTTGAGGGTTTAAGTCATAGTATAAACCCAGCCCCGTGGTTGTAGGAACTGTCTGCAGGACAGTGTCAAAGCTTCTTGGATCTTGCTACGAAAGGTGAAGGGTCTTGGCCACAATAGTCACTATAGCCCTGTTTCCCTGGCTCTGGGTGGGATGGTTTGGTGTGGTTTGGTTCAGTAAACTTTGATCGCTGTTGTGTTTCCACAGCCACCTGTACCCTTCCTTACCTTGTAAGTGGCATAGTAGCCGGATAACGATAGATACATAGTAGCCGGATAACGATAGATACATAGTAGCTACGTAATAGCGTGATACCATAGCGGCTTGATGCCTTCCTTGAATTATAACGAAGAAGAACGTGCCACAGAAACAAAGGAGGAGAATGGTGGACATAAAACTGGTTGTGCTCTTTCTTTTTGGCAAGTGGCTTTAAACAAAAAATAAAATCTAACTTATATTTATACATGGAGCTGTTCCCACTTTGTTCTTAGCGTCGAGTCACATGGGAAGTCATGATTCTTTCGACCAATCAATAGATTGCAGCGTGTCATGCTGCACCCTTTACAGTCAGATCAGTAAGATTGGGACCCCAAAGGAAGTGTCCCAAAAATACTGGTTAGATCATATATTCTGGCACTCTTCCTAGTTTTTGCCAGTGGAAATGCAAAGAAAACGTGTACTAACCACTGAGCCTGACTTCTTAGTAAAAACGGGGCTTTTGAATGTCATCCAGTTACAGGAGAACCAAACAGAAGCCATCTGCAGCTCGTCCCCTGACTGGTACCAGAAAACGTGAGCATATCACCCCAGTTTTGGCAACATTTTACTGGTTTCCTGTCCATTTTAGAATAAATTTTAAGATTTTATTCCTACTTTTTACAGTTTTAAATGGACAGACCCATCATCTTTATGTGATCTTATGCATCTTTATACCCCGGTAGAGCGATTAGATCATCCAATCAGGTGGACCTTGCAGTTCCCAGGTCCACACACATCTAAACCGATATATATGGAGAAAAAAATCTTGCTGGCCTTCAATTTAGGACACGTTTTAGACATTTTGTCATTGTATATGAACTTTGTGTTTTTACTCTGTTTATTTAATGCGTATTATTTGGGCAGTTTTATTTTTACCCAACTTATCTTTGGTAAACTTTGGTTAAATAAAATTACCTTGACCAATCAGGCCTTTACTGAAGACTGGCCACAACAAAGACTTTGCTCTCTGAGAGGCATAATTCAGTATAATTGAATTTATTTTCGAAGATCTAATTTACAGCAAAAGTCTTCTGAGAGCACTTCACAGAGGATGATGACAAGTTAAATTCAATCTAGATATGAGGAAGACACAAATTGGAATCCCAGATAAACTGACCTGATTAAACTAACACTGAACAATGTGGCTACAATTCCCAACTCAATGGTGTTTATACAAAGATACAAACAAGGTACTGAGCATCCACTTATTATTACCATCCCTACACTCAGATATGTTGAGGATAAAATCATAGGTGCTGGTGTTTTTGCTGACTGAGAGGTCGGAAGAGTAAAAACCTTCCCTAGGGGGAATCTGAGGCTGGGGCTGAAAGACAACTACCCCAATTTGGGCTGGGCAATAAAATTATGTCAAAATTAGTTTGCGATTAAATTAAATTGATCTCTAAATAATATGTAATGCACCTATAAGCTGTTTACTAACCACAAAAGAAACGCAACAAAGAGGAAAGAAAGAATTGAATGAAATTAAAATAATACAAAGATCTGCCAGTGGACTGAGGAAGGAAACTGAACCAAAACAAAGGGGAGAATGAGTAAAGCCAAAAAGAGCCACGAAAGCAGATCAAGATCAATCAATCTAAAAAATAATCACCTGGTCCTCACTCCAAGCATACTGTCAAGAAAACACAGGAGTGGAAATCTTATTGAATTTCGAAGTGTTATGCAGTCCGAGTCTAGACCTGGACCGGGTGTGGGAAGACATGGTTTACATTGACACTGCAACAACACTCTGGTAGCAGTTCAAGGTAGGTTGTAGGATCACTCTACAACTGATTTCAGGCTGTCATGACTACCAGAAGTACTTTAACATATCTAACATGTATTATACAGTCATTGACTTTTATCAAGCACATAGAATATTTACTACTAATATAAATTTAGTTTACTGAACGAAAAAATGTTTTCATCACTGCGAGTACTGAAACGTAAACTGAACCCATTTAAAATCATTCTGAGTTATAATAAAATGTGGAAAACCTGAAATGGTCTGAAAACTGTGTACAGTGATATACATCCACTGTCCACTTAATCCACCCGTCTAATTCCTTGTCAACCCAAATATGTAATCAACCAAACAAATGGCAGCAACTCAACACATGTAGTCATGTAGACATGGTGAAAACTTGCTGAAGTTCAATCCGAGCATCAGAATGAGGAAGAAAGGGGATCTAAGCGACTTTGAACGTGGCATGTTGTTGGTCTGAGTATTTCAGAAACTGCTGATCTACTGGGATTTTCACACACAACCATCTTCAGGGTTTACAGAGGATGGTCTGAAGAAGAGAAAATATCCAGTGAGCAGCAGCTATCTGGAGCAGAATGTCTTGTTGATGTCAGAGGTCAGAGGAGAATGGGCAGACTGGTTGGAGATGATAGAAAGGCTACAGGAAGTCAAACCAAGGTATGCAGAATATCATCTCTGAACACACAAAACGTCCAACCTTGAAGCAGATGGACTACAGCAGCAGAAGACCACACCAGGTGCCACTCCTGTCAGCTAAGAACAGGAAA
>JBBBVU010000013.1:28664149-28680527 GCA_037177055.1 Atherinosoma microstoma
AAACATTCCCAACAGCAAACATTACATTACAGTTTTACAAACAGGTGTCTCCTTTTCTGATCATTATTCTTAAAACATTTTGTAGCTGCTGATTAAAGTAAGACTTTTTAAATACATCATTGTGAGTTGAGGTCATTCAAGCTTCATCACATACATACAGTATTAGTTCAATACAACAAACACATATTGGAGTTTTTGTGCATGTTAAAGCATTTTTAAGAAGTAAAAAATTCAGATGAAGTGGTAGATAATGTCGTGTATATAGTTAGAAATGATTTATCATATACTGTGTTTCCCATACCATTATATTAGGGAGGCACCCCAGTGAACATTTTTTGTCCTCTAATGACCCAAAGGGTTGGAAATTATGAAGCTGCAAAATAAATGAATAACATTAAAATAATTTTAGCTGCTAATTTCTTTTATATTTAAGACTGATCTCCAAATAAAATGCCCATTGAGTGATTTGAAGGAAAAAGTTGAAAAAAATATGAATTTGTAAAGTTTTATAGCAGTTTTTGGAAGGACTTTTTGTCCTTTAATGACATTGAAGTGTTGTAAATTTGGCCCCCCGATGTCTTTAAGAAAAATTTTAATTGGATTTGCAAAGTTCTTCGAGAGAAACACTTTCTCACAAATATTTTCCCATATGGGGAAATGAAACCAAAACTTGGGGGGAAAAATACCTGAAAGGACAAAACAAAGGTCTAATGACCTACAAGGGGCAGCGTGTTTATAATACACAGAAAAGCCATTACAGTCCAAAGCTGCAGCAGGGTCAGGCCACACAAAGCTGTGGTGTAATGTCGGACCATAGCAAGCCGTCAGAACCAGTGTGTCCTCATTTCCTTCCCAGCAGGAGCTTTGTCTTCATAACTTTAGGCACATGTCTTACTGTGAGTGACACTCTGGTGCCCCGGGTCAGTGTGTCCCCTGGCAGGGCCCCGGCAGCAGACAGGTTCACCACCCTGTCTGTTAGTGTGTCCTGGGCGCACCCTTGAATGCCATGAAGGAGGCGCTGGTACATCTCATCCTGCAGGATCAGAAGACTACGTGGCTTCACCAGCAGGGAGAACAGATATCGGTGGTCCTCCGTCTGCGGCGCCTCTTCCTCGAGGCTGCCGACAGGCCTGTAGAAGTCAAGCAGGGTGTGAGAGCCCAGGCTGATGGTTGTGACGGTGGGATGGTACAGTGGGCCGTCTTCATGAGGCATTATCCCCTCACCTGGTTTATACTCATTCACCAACACATGATTGGCTGTTTTCCCACTGAATGCACCAAGAGAGGAGATCTTCTCACAGTAAGTCTGAAGCCACTCGGGGATCTTCTCTGCCAGCATACCTTTGGGATGTGGTAACCCGCCCCAGTTCTGAAGCCTTCTGCATGACAGTTGGGTCCATTTAGTTTTTGGAGATTTATAGACCTGCTGTAGAAGGTAGGACTCCTCATCTTCCGATATAAAATCTGGGATGTAATACACCGTTTTGGGGGCATCATTTATGACAAACTGCTTCAACTCTTCCAAAATACAAGTTGGGTGTTCCATGCCTCCTTTGGAAAAGTTAACATGAAATCCTGATTAAAAACCCAAGTAAATCAGAGGCTCAGGAAAAATAAGAAGAATGCACTTTATGTTGGCTGGTGGCTAAGTGCCCTGTGTAAAGTATACCTCAGCCAAACTTTTACAATAAAGTTCCATCAAAACGTAGAAAAAGCACATATTAGCTTTGAAACGTGTACGCTTAATGTAATCAGATAAATATTCAATGTATTACAAAGTGTCAAATTGACGCCATGATGCGTGGGAAATTCAGTACTAGATGTTAGTTGAAATTCAAAAAGTATATCTATAGTATATAGACATTTTCAAATGCACGTCACAGTGTTTTTAGAAGTACGACATTTCTGAGACCCGTGAAGGCAGCACAACTTGCTACACGGGAAAAGGCAATTTGTAAAAGATACAATCTTCTTCTAACACCATCTATTCATAATCACTGCCAAAAATGTTTTAATTGTTTATCACTTTCATCTTAAAACGTGAAAACAGAAGTCTGATTTACCTCTTTCGTCATCAATTTCTTTCAGTGAAAACGTTTAATCAAAAATCCCAGCAGCTCTACTCATGCTACAGTTCCTGTGCAACAAACTAAAAGGTCCGTACAAACACAAGAATGGACATTTTGTGGACATATCCTGTGGTTTAATCAAAATATCCGACTTTTGGGTCTGTAAAAATATAAACTGGATAGAAATATATAAAAATTGTTTTACCGTAAATTAGGTTGCTTCTCTTGGCTTTTTATTTGCTCTCAAATGTATCATATTTGGACACGGACGGAATTATTTACATGCGACACCGTCAGACGACATCGGAGAAAGGAAGAAAATAAATTTAAAACGTGTTGCCCATGTTAACATAAAGTGCCTTTATGTTTTTTGTTATGAAGTTGCTCCTTCAAAATGTGATTTTACGGTCTTTTGTTCGTTTGTTTACATTTTAATTCACTAGGAACTAAGATGAGGTCACGCTGATCTACATGTCTTCAGCTCACAGGAGGAACACCAAGTTAACATGTTCTTCACCAAAGTAAAAATCCTGCCATGGCTCCTGCGGCGCAAACACACTTTTGGCTCCGCTTCTTTGTCTGGAAAAGGATCTTTCTCCAGACTCGTTTTAGGCATTGAGACAAGTTGTGATGAAACTGGAGCTGCTGTGCTGGATGAGACTGGTGCAATACTGGGAGAGTCTCTGCATTCACAGAAAGAGATACATCTGAGGTGGGTGTCACATTGAAAGTTCATCTGTAATTTTTGTAAAACATTTGTTTTTTCACGTTCTTGCTTCAATCTTGAATGCTGCAGGGCTGGTGGCATCATCCCCACAGTAGCACAGCAGCTCCACAGAGAAAACATAGAGCGTGTGGTCCAGGAGGCTTTGGAGAGGAGCTGCGTGACCCCTGGCCAGCTCTCGGCTGTGGCCACCACAGTAAAGCCAGGCTTGGCCTTGAGCTTGGCCATCGGTCTTGAATTCAGTCAGAGGTTTGTGAGGCAGCACGATAAGCCTTTCATCCCCATCCACCACATGGAGGCCCACGCCCTGACAGTCAGGATGCTCCAGCCTGTTTCCTTTCCCTTCCTGGTCCTGCTTGTTTCAGGTGGTCACTCGCTTCTTGCCGTGGCTCGGGGAGTCGATGACTTTCTGCTTTTGGGTCACACGTTAGATGAAGCCCCTGGGGATACACTTGATAAGGTAAGACCGTTGAACTTTTCCTGTCAGTGTAATTTAATCGTAAAAGAAATCTGTATTTCTGTTTTGTGGATTCACAGGTGGCCAGACGTCTGTCTTTAATAAAACACCCAGAGTGCTCCACACTGAGTGGAGGACAAGCTATAGAGCTTCTGGCAAAGGACGGTGACAGGATGATGTTCTCTTTCAAGACTCCTATGGGACAAACTTACGACTGCTGCTTTTCTTTTGCTGGAGTACGCAATCAAATTACAACGGCAATAAAGAAAAAAGAGGCTGAGGAAGGTATGGGAAGCCACGTTTTCATTGTCAGATGTTTTATTAATGTGAAAGTGTTGTACAACTAACAGCAAACCTCTCTCTTTAGGCGTAGAACAGGGGACATTGCTCAGATGTGTGAATGACATTGCAGCTGCCACACAGCACACGGTTGCTTCTCATCTTGCAAAGCGCACGCATCGAGCCATCTTGTTCTGTAAGGCAAACAACCTGCTGCCATCAAATAATCCCACTTTGGTGAGTATGTTATTTTTTCTGTCAGCTTGCATATAACGAGCCTCATGTACGTTTTATTCATAAAAACATACTGTGCTTGAGAATTTGGGAGCTTTTTTAAAGATTTCTCTTTCTCATCGGAAACCAGAATGAAACAAGCTGACATTTATGTACATTCCCAATTCCCAGAGGGGAAGCTGTGTAAAATGTAAATAAAACCAGAATGCAATGATTTATAAATCTCATCAACCCATATTTTATTTCCTATAGAACATAAACATTATAACAGATGATGAAACTGAGACATTTTATCATTTCATGGAAAATTTGAGCTCATTTTGAATTAGATTGCAGCAACATATCTGTACAAAGTTAAAAGACGGTGATGTTTAGCATTGTGTAGCATCCCCTCTTCCTTCAACAACATGCTCCAAATGTTTTCTACTGGTGAAAGGTCTGGTGAAAGTTCTCCTGTGAAGCCATGCTGTTGTCATGGATGCAGTATGAGGTTTAGCATCGTCTTGCTGAAATCTGCAAGGCCTTCCCTGAAAGAGACGTCCGGATGTTTTTTTTTTATTTGAGATGTCAGAAAGTGTTCACAGAAAGACTGACATGCTGTTACCAGGTTTACTCTTCAAATCAGATCATGTAAATGGCAATTTTACCAGTTGCTTTTTTGTAGGTGTTGTCTGGAGGAGTTGCGAGTAATCAATACATCCGTAAAGCATTGACGATCATCACTGAGACGACCGGCCTACAGCTGCTCTGCCCTCCACCCAAATTCTGCACCGACAACGGAGTGATGATTGCATGGTGTGTATCCAGTCTGGATCATCAGCAGAGAGGCTGCAACTGTGATGTAGATTATTTTTTCTCATTTGATACATGAGATACTTTTATGTTTTCCCTCATTTAGGAATGGTGTTGAGCGTCTTCGAGAAGGTAAAGGGATACTGCCACCAAATGTGGACGTGTGCTATGAACCAAAGTGAGTCCATGCTGAGTTAAAGATGCCACTAAATATCTGAGATGGTTCATTCAAGATGCAAAATGAAGTTATTTTAGTCTTTTACAGCAAATTGAATTGACATTGACTCATATAAATGTTGCATTGCAGGGCACCGCTGGGTGCTGACATCACAGCGGAGGTGAAGGCGGCAGCGATCAAGCTGCCATCAGTCAGGATGAAGATCCCCAACTGATGGCTAGACTTTCACTCATCAGTGTGTGTGTATGGTGTTTTAAAGCTAAGTGCACCTCTATTTATTAATAAAAGTATTTTTATACATATTTTTGAGCTGGTTTTCTTTGACTATATATATAGATATATATATATATAAGTTAAACATTAAGTGATAACCTCCCCTAAGAAAAGTTTATTTACTTATAAATTTGATACTGATTATTCTAACAGGAAAGCTACATTTCATTGGCTTTCTGAAAGAAATGAAAGAAATGTGGCCCACATCCACTGAATGGATGTAGATGGAAATGAACAGATAATTTTCCAACAAAACTACTGTGTGAGTGATCTTGCAGATTCCATGCCAATATGATGATCCCAAAAAAAACCTGTTATTACAGAACCAAATTAAATAAGAAATTCCTCATAGTTTCAGGTTAGAAAATCATGTTGAACATGATGGAACATTTGCCTGCAGACCATCGTTCACAGGTCTGGTAGGTTCAGCTTTTAAATAGAGTGGACATACAGAAACTCAGTCTTGTTTCTTAGTACAATACTTATAAATCCATGGTTGTAATCACATAAAATCTATGTGCAATGGCATTTTATTAACATTAATATCAAAACATCTCACATTTCATTCCTTTTACAATTGCATATTCTGGAAATCCTGTATGAGAAAGATTCAGTTTTACTTGTATACCACCGTTACCCGTCACTACTGATGAGATGCTTAAAGGTACAGTGTGTAAGAATTACTGACATCTACTGGTAAAGACATAGAAATTAGAGACCTGCAATGGACGGGAATTCCTGTGGGTCCCGCCACAAATGTTGGATCACACACCAAAGGATGGGGTGGGATTCACACAGCCTCGGGTGGGAGCGGGTGGTCAGACCAAAAGGCGTCGGGTCCCGCCTCCCGCACATGTCCCGAATGAGTCACAGACAACAGCGGGTGACACCGAGAGAAGCAGATGAAGATGATCTATTTCTACGCAGCAGTCTGAACAAATGAAGGTTGGTTGATTGTTTTGAAGTGTGTATAAATACAGACCTGATTTTTCACTATTATTCATAATAAGTTATAATTGGTTAGCATTATGTTAGTTCTGTAAATTAAATTTTTAAAGTTAAAGGCCTATAAACTTAAGTAGGGTCATGACCGAGTAGGTTTTCATTCACATTATCTAAAACAGCATCATCAGCATTATTTAACGATCCAGTAATTAACTAACGAAATTACAAAGTGTTTTATGAACATCTAAAAAAATCTGAATTAACAAAAGAAAAAAAGCCTTCTTCCTAAACCTCTGCGTTGTGTGCGCAACGAGCCGGTGTTACAAGAAGGGCAGGTCACATGACCCAGGATGGCCTGTGTGTGGGTTGTCAATCAAAGCTTCACTCAGTGCTCTGCACTCTGGAAAAATCCCTCATAAATTGTAATGAGAAGATCATCTTTGGACTTTGCATTAATAAACTCTTCTATGGTCCTTTCAAGGCGTTACTTATGCTCTAGCACCTATCAAACAAAGCAGGTACTGCAGTTTTAATGGTGCATTTGATTTGACTCGGAGGTCGGATCAGGGAATTAGCAGCCATCTTTAATGGGTGAAGTTGGAGCTAGGGAATCTTCACTGACTTTCCGAGACCAATATCTGACTTTAAGGGGGGTTCTTGTTGATTTCTGATGGGGAACTCGGAAAATCTGACTTCTTTGAACGCACAATCAAACTCAGAGGGTTCTCACTTCACACACAGAGTTGTTTGTCCATTCAGGGACACCATATCCCAAATGATGGCATATATACAGGTAAATGGATCATTTAAAGAGAATAAAGGCTTAACACTTATTTTAGTAAAGTGATTAGATACCATCAGAAACAGTTTTTCATGATATGTTAATTTTTTCTGTCATTGACCTTTGATTTTTTTACACACTGCACCTTTAAGATTATAGGGCAGAAAATTCAGGGTGAATCAGGGAAGATGAAGTTGTTCGTTTACTTAAACCAACATTTCCCGTGACAGTCATGTTACAGTTTCATGGCCTCAGATTTCAGCACATTCTGCAGTTTTTTTTAATCTTTGTGTTATTTGTTTAGATCCAAAGATACTTCCTCAAGAGTAAAAATGTACACACTTCTCAAAGATGTCCCTACTTAAACACTGAAAACTAACTATTGATAGTATTAGTGCTGTATCTGAAATGGCTAACTAGGATGAAAATAATTAAAATAAAAAAAAATGTTATCAGTTATTTCTCCACCCACACACGCACACACACACACACACAAAGGACATTATTGTACTTTCATGGTAACTTCCACAATCCTGAATACAAGTTTCAACAGACAGTCTGGAAACAAACTGAAGAAGTGGTGAGACATGTGGACAGAAAGTGGTTTGACTAATAAAAACATACTGCTGACAGTGTATGTCTTTGGATGGTTCGTCCCTTTAGTTGCACTGCTTCTTCCTGTAGTTATCAAAGTACACGAACAACAAATGAACAGCATCAGCTCCCACTGACACTAAAGCTCATCGTGTTCATAAATGTTATATTCCTTTGCACTGATCAGCCCATCTCTGTCGTTGTCACTCTTGCGGAATATATCAGCAATAATCTTCTCATAGAACGGATCGTCACGTGGCTTCCCATCCTTTTCATACTCCAGTTTCAAGTATTCTTTAACCTGAAATTTAAAAAAAAATCACAGCTGAGAATAAACAGTACACACAAATTTGTTGTACTTCTCCAGGTCTTACAGCCCCCTGTTGCACACAACTCAAAATAACATAACTGTTAAAGGTACTGGAAGCAGGACAGATTCTTCTGTCTTTTTTAGTGTGCTTCTATCACTAATCCAGATAAAGTGTTCATATCTGCTGACAAATTAACACGTTTTTTTAATTTTTTTTTTGCTTTTGCTGTTACTACATTTATTACTTACACTACCATCATACCAGAGTTTTGCTAAATAGGTATTACAATGTTCCTCTGAAAGTTTGCTGCTGGAAGTAAAATGATTTACAGCCCAATCATTTTCATGTAGAATTAATAAATATCTACAATATGAGATAATAACATCATAAAATATATGTTTCCATTCTTTATGAGGCAGTTAGGTAAGGTTACTTGATTCAGTGCAATTGGAAATACTGTATGTGGTGCAATGAAAAAGACATAAGGTGAGTACAAACTAGTCAAAGCAGGTGGAATAAAATTTAGATAAGGACACACACACTGTGGTGACAAACAAGTTCAAGAAAACAAATCTTTTATTACCAACGCTGGATTATCAGCTGAACTAAGAACCCAGGAGAGCAGTTCTTATCAGTCATCACTTTTACAATCCGTTTGTTCTAATTCCACATTTCTTTAAAATGCCACCAGAAGCTTAACTATGAGGAGTTTAATTGATTAGTTTATGAAATTATACTTAAATATACTAAGAATCAGGAGATAAAAATCTGTTTCTACAAGGTATGAGGCAGGAAGTTATTATAGTGTATTCCAGTTGTCCCGTATTGCAAGGTAAAAACTCTTCTTTGGTGTTCCTGCATCAACTCAGAAAAAATGGATGCCTCCGAGATAACCAGTTTGTGAGTATCTATAACGCCGTATAAAACTTGAAAATCACAAACCAACTGTAAAAATATGCACCATGAGAACACCAGACAACTTTGTGATAACAAATACTGTATATGTAACATTTCCAGAACAACCGTATCATAGCAACGTCATTATTTATAACACCAACTGGCACTATTTATACTAGAAATTGAATGACTACAAAACACTTTAGCAATTAATTATTTAAGACAACAAAGGACTACAGCTGGTACTAAACCCAGCCATCTTGAAATCTCAAATCTCTTGTTTCCTGCAAGTTGCAAGCCCTCAGTCCAGAAAAACTAGGTCACATTGTCTTTTCCAGCAAAAATTTGTTTGGAAAATGATCTTGGAAGACAACTGGAATGCACTATTAGTTCTGTCTTAGCTTATTTTAACTTCCCTTGTCTTAACTTTGATAAGTTTTTCTTAGCTTAGCTTAGTTTGTCTCACCATATAAAAAATTGTGCACGAAAAGCAAGGAAATTTGTGTTTGGTAGCTTATTATTTCTCTCATTTAATGATACTAATAGGTGTTGTATTACACATTGTTGAAAAGTCTGACTAGTGGGGGGCATTACCCACATGTTCAGCTGTGCTGCTCATTCCAAGCACAGCCTTTACAAGTTATATCTCACTGTAAAAGTGACTAATCACCCTTTCCAATTAGGCCTATCTACAACACCAACTGGTATCATTAAACACATCTTTAATAGTTTTTGTACTAAGTTTCAAAAAGAAGGAATACATCTTTTTTTTTTTTTTTTTAAACTCTCCAAATTTAAAAGATAGGTTTATTAGCATCAGTGCAACTTACTCACTACAATTTGTCTGATTTATTTACTTCAATATACAATTTTAGGGGTAGTTAAGAAGCTCTTTATTTAAGCTAATCATCTCCTGCTCTTAGCACTACATTTAGCTGACAATGCAGTCAGACCATAGGTACAGTTGAATAGTACTGTTACTTCACCACATTGTGGAACATCATTAGATTAAGGAAAGGTGGTAGAGGGAATTCATCAGGAATTCGACAATTCAACTCTGCGGTAATGATAATCTGACCACAATAAAACTAAACTGTTACGTTGGTTTGTGGTGCTGAAAGTACAGATATTCAAAAGATATTTAACAAAAAGTACTAAAGATGTTTTGTTGAATTCAGCTTTAGTAAAGCTTTGCAATTTGAATATTTCATAATAATCAATGCTGGTAATTAAAAAGAGAGAAAGCCACAAAACTATCACAGACTGCTCATCAACACTGATCACACTCATCCTCAGATTACAAGGCAGGAGCTGAGACAGACAACAAGCAACATACAGTATAAACAACACAATGGGTTTTCAAATATTACAGCATATTCACATATTTTCCAAAAAATATACTGTTGGTTTATAAAACACTGAAAGGTTTACCCTTTAATGCTGTGTGTTTCATATTTGATACAGGTTCTGAGATTATTGCATCACTTTATGATAAAAACTTTGCTCAAACCCTGAAATCTACAATCTGATACTTGTCTTCTGCCCCCTAGTGGATACCTTTTGCACTACAATAATTCTGATATCCATGATTATAAACAGTATATGGAAATTATTATTATGATTTTTTATATATATATTTTGTCAGAGTCAAATAAACCCTTCAGATTAAAATAAAATCTAATTTTCTGCTCATCATGACTTGGGCCGGGCTTTAAATGGATAAATACATCTATGCTCCATGATAACAGACCCATTTCATACGGTTTGAGATCAGTCTGTTAAGTGCCCAGAGCTAATCAGGGTAAAGCAGCACTCACTAAAAACAGGGACAACCACATTAGAATTTTCCTTTCTTTCTTGTTTAATTAAATTTGGAACAGTTTACTCGCATCGTGCTCTCCAAGTGAACTTGTAACTCTCCAGCTTCATCCATATCTTCCAATTTAGTTATTTTGACATTTAAGTTTTTAATTCAAACCCCAATTGAATGTGTGTTTTCTATATAAGTAACATGTGTGATGATTACCAGCTTATGAAATATATTTACCTCGGCCCTCGTGAGCATTTTGTCTTGATTGAGGTCTACCTGTCCAAAGGCCTCCATGCTGCGAGGCCCCCTGGACACGGAGAACACCTCCACCTCAAACACCACAGTAGCATTTGGTGGCACTGGACCTTATTGGAGGATAAACAACACATCAATACATGAGAAGATTTTAATGGTGATTTTAAATGACGCTCTGTTACAGTCTGGAGTTGTGAGATCAAATAGTTTCACTCAAAAGATCAAGTTTAGTGGTGGTTATCTGACAGATGGTTCAGCTTCATTACACTGAGGGAAACTAACTCTGACCAGCATGGGTCACTGATTTGCTCTCCAAAGCCAAAGTATGCTAAATTTAAGCACTCACACGATACAACAAGAGAGAACTGAGGCAACATGCAAAGTTTTAATTCTAAAGAGAAACTCTAAAACATGAAGCTGCAATGTGTTTTTGCAACTCTTAGTCTTGGTAAGGTGTTAACTATGAAGCATTTAACCAGTGCAGGAGTAGCAACAGCATTCACACTTCTCACAACCTTTAGCTCCACAGCCAAATGGTGAAATGTTGTGCCCAGTACCTCAGACATGGCAACACCAGGTAGATAACACAGTTAGACTGATGCATGGCAAGTAGGTTTGTTAGAAATCACCTGTTAGTTATCTCAGTGAGCTTTGGTGCATGCAAGGAAGAGACGAGATAGAGACCTTTAAACCTCTGTGCATGCTTACAGTACATGCCGCAGGGAGATGAGTAGCAAACACTGCGAGGGGTGCGATGCCCTTTCAGCTAAAGTGCTGTAAAAGAAGACAAGATGGCATAAAGGCAGCTCTTGCACCAATGACCCAATATTACATGATACAATCAGGAAAGTTCAAAACAATAAACAGCTGAAGGTATTAATAGCTACGCATGGGCAAATACCAACTGAGTAAACCATCATCAACCCGTCAGCTGGTCACAGCTGGCTCTGTAACTGCAGCTGCATGGGCAGATTTTTTAAAGATAATTTTCTGGGAGTAATTATAGAAATATTCTATGTTGCAATGTGGGTAATGTAGGATCCAATAAGTTGGAACTCAACATATCTTTTGGCCTCCTGTTAGCCTATTAGTTAGTGTGTATCCAACCTTCTCCCAGTAAATGGTGGTACAATACCTTACAAAGTTCTGCTCAAAGCTTTCCTCCCTGTTAAACGGGACTTTTTCCTCACCCCCGTCTCCTCGTGCACCTCAGGATGGAGGATTGAATCAAAGAGAAGATTTGATGCAATCCACTGGTTCTTTGTTGTGAATTGGTGCTGTGTAAATAAAGCTGAACTGAACTGAACAGTAAGTAAGTTTATTTATTAACCCCTTGATGCCTACTGTCGCAAATATGCAACAACCACTTCTGGTCTTTTTCTATTTCTTTTTATTTGATTGATTTAATAGATTTATTCATAGTTATTAATACTAATACTAATTTATTGTTCATTTTTATTAATTGATCTAATATCTAATTGTAGTTTATTTTATTTTAGTCTTTTTTGTCAATTGAATAATTGAACTGAACTGAATTGAAATGAGTTGAATGTATATAAAAAGTATAACAACCTTAAAAAGAAAATACATGATGGGTACCAAAATCCAATTTTTCCGCTCCTGCCGGGGAACATACTGGATGGAAATAGAAAAAATAAACCAAAACATTTATATTTATGTACCTACCTTTGCCTTTTTCACCAAACGCTAGGGCTGATGGAATAGTAACTTTTCGCTTCTCTCCAACGCACATATCCATCATCCCAACATCGAGGCCCTTGATGACCTGTCCAACACCCAGCACAAACCACTGGGGGTGGCCAGCTTTGTCTGACCGACTGAAGCAGAGAGAGAGAAAAACAGAACAATATCTTAATATCCAATATCAATTACACATGTACTAATAAAAATAATCTATGGAACACTGGATTGAATTAATTTTCCATTTGAAAACCACTTATAACATCTTGAAGCTGTATCTATGCTCCCTTCAGGAGCCTGCATATGATAACAGTTAATAAGCATTAACTGCTTCTGTATGTACTTTATCTCTTTACTGCTGAATCTGTTACACACCAACCTGCAGTAAAACTGGGACCCATCTTTGGCGAGATACCCATCATAATGAGCGTTGATCAGATCCCCTCTCTTGCTCCTCTGGGAACACTCCTCAGGTTTAAACACAACTTCAATCTTCACGTCGTCGTCCAGCTCAGCTGCTGCGGCCCAAACGGACCAGAAGCTGAGCTGTAAAAACATAAAGAAGCAAAGTGTGCAGCTCAACAACTTCCACATCATGCAACTGTGCAGTCGTGGCAACTTCTGAAAGTGACGTTTGAGCACAATACAGGACGTCATAGACGTGCTGAGCTGAGCTGCCGAAACACTAATATATTTTTCCCTGAATTTCGACTGTCAGGAATTCTACTTCCTGCGTATGGATCAAGACTCTTTCACAAAGACCACCTAAAACTATAAAATGTTGCTCTTTTTAAACATTTTTATCAGAGCTTCTGAGCCTTCCTCAAATTGGACTGGATGCAGGATACGGGTAAAGTAATTTTACCTTTCTGACAGACCAAGCTCAGGGCTTAATTAAATTCCCCCACCAGAAACGACCTAAGAATGAATAATGAACTTGGAATTACTACACAAGTCTGACTTTTCATTTGTTTGTATTATCTTTATATTAAGAAATGGTTTTTTTAATCTATATTTGACTGCTTATGTGAACACAGAAGGTCATTGATGATTTATGTTACAAATGGGATATATGGACAGAAAATACGGTTCAATCTGGGACCAAATATACTTAAAAATGAAAATATATGAGGGAATATACATGTTGAGTTGATGGTACTTTACTATACAGGGTGATACATATAGAAAAAAATATGTTCATCCATTTAAATAAAGCAAAAGCTCAATGTTGTTTAAGTATTGACTGCAATGAATGTTTTTGAATGTTTTGATTCTCAGTGAAAGACATGACTATTCCAATATATTAATGCTTAATCCAATTCAGGGTCCCAGGAAAGCTGGATTCTATCCCAGCAATTAGCAGGAGAGAGGCAGGGTACACCCTGGACAGGTCTCCAGTTCAATATAATATAATATAATATAATATAATATAATATAATATAATATAATATAATATAATATAATATAATATATTAAAATATACAATGTTATGTTATGTTGTAATATAAGTAACTTTAAAAAAAATAGTGTTGTTGCACTGGTTTTACATTAGTCTACTCTTCTTCTTATTGTTGTTGTTGTGGTTATTAAAACATATAATTGACATATTTTTTAAAATAATGAATCCGCAATTAATAGACAGGAACTCTACGAGCCTTATGAATAAATCTAACCTCATTTCAAGCCCCACCATAGACTGTCTCCTACACCAAACCAGTGTATGAATTTAAAGACAGCCTATCCAAAAAAGAAACGCCAAGATTTCTTCACGGTGAAAAAGCAGATGACTACCAGGAAAGAAGGAGAGACTCCTAATCACCCTATATGAGAAATGAAAAAGAAAAAAATATGAAAAGATAGGCTGAAAATCTGAAAATGAACAATAGGGGGCAGCAATGTACCTCTACAAGCCTCAGTGTGTCTAACGCCAAACGAAGAAGAAGAAAAGCAGCTAAACTAGAACACTTTCTACCAATGGGAACGGCGGAGGGCGGGAACGTGCGCTTCTATTTATTTTTGGACGCCGGTGTCTGTGAGTCATCGCCTCTCAGACTCTCACCACTGCTGGAAGCCTGTATCTAGAAACTCAGTAGTTACAACCGTCTCGTCTGACACACACATTTCTCTCTCATTGCCCGACAGGATTGAGATGTTACATTTTAGGTTTTCGACAGTCCTAAAGGAGTTGTTTGAAGCCACCCTCAAGCGTCCCATTCCCATCTCTAGACAGAAGACTTGGTTACCGACCCCTCACCATTGCTGCTTCGGTTCCATCTCGGTTGATGCCAGAGCTGTATCACCTCAGCTGAAGGTCCTCCATGTCGCTGTGCACCGCCCGCCGCGCCGCACCGCGCCCTGCGCCTCCCCGTTCCGCTCCTACTGCGTGAAAACTGAAGGCGCTGCTGTGGAGCTGGAAGAACAGCTGAAGAAGGATGGCAACAGCAACGAAGAAAGCGAAAAGTAGGTTTCATGTGCTTGTTTTTTCTGAATATGGATGCCTGACTCAGTTATGCGACTGGGGTGACGGTGAGTCATGACGCATATATGCGCAAGCGGATGCCGAGTTCGTTATCCGCCATAAACGCGGTATTAATAATAAAAAGCGCTTAGTTTTTTAGCTTATTTGCATATGCTGTTTATAATAACACAATTTAAGTAATATTTCATAATATTGTAAGCTAGGAATTATTATAATGATAATAATGTAAGATAGGCCATAACTATTATGGCCTATCTCCGATGGCAGCCGCTATCACACCATGTGTGAGTTGATCACACCGGCTCGAGCCACTAATGGCTTCCTGCCAACAATCGATGCGATGTTATCAAACACGAGCACGACAAACTAACCCAAAGTTAAACAAGACAAGAATTTGTCGCCAGACTCTCGTGCGTATTTCCATGTTTTCTGTCTGTTCTCGTCCAGATGACACGCAGTAAGTGTTCAAAGTGAAACAACGTGCTGTTGTATGTGTGCTGTAGTTCAGGAGCATTAAAAGATAAATCACAGGGTTTAAACATCCACAGACTTTTACCATTTTGACCCAGAAGCCACACAGGATGACCAAATCACATAAACCCTTTGATTTAACATCGTAGAAGTGAGGGGATATTAGATTAATTGAGATCAGAGTCTTTAAGTGTTGCTGCTTCCAGCGACTTCTGCGATGACCTTCAGTGGAGTGGCTGCAGGTCACAGCTGGAGGCCTCCTCCAGACTACTGACAGATTAATGAGCTTTCTGCTCTCTACAGCAGCCTCAGATTCATATGCTCAGGTAAAACCTGCTTTTCTTCACCATGCAGTGGTGATGAATTCTTTCTAAGGGAGTAACTACCTCCTGCTTAGTTGCCTCATACAGTTTCTTATTCTTTTCTGTGTCTTATTTGCCTTTTGTTAATACAAAGTTATAGATATGTACCAACCGATGACTCACCGGGTGGATATAGAAGTTATTTCTGCTAATCTTTGCAGTCTGGATAAGATGGGTTGTGGCATGTAAATGATCTGTTTGTTTTTTTTCACAGAACTTTAGTAGAAATTGACAGTCTTTTTTTAAACATTTTTATTTACAAGCTCAGTCTAACTTTGGTCTTTGCTCTCAGACTGTACCTAGTCCACTCCCAAAACTATTTTGACATAACAGCTCTGGCTCTGTAGAGTTCCTGTGTTTGTAGGGTAATTTCTCCCTGAAGGATAAGTTGCTTATTTATGTAGAGGAAGCAAAGTTTCGTTATTACAGTTCAAATGAAAGCATTGAATCGGGGCACTCTCAAAGTTCAAGTTTGTTTGTTATTACTCTGATTGGGTGGTGCAGCTGGTTACGTATCACAGGACTGTAATCAATGGCTGTTTAAGAAAGAGGAATGAACAGAACAAGCCTGAGTGAAAGTCTGAACCTGTTCAGGTGTTTAAAACAACACTTTTCACTATTATGTCACCACTTTGCAATCAGTCTTGTGTTTTCTAGTTTATGAGGTGAGAAGGAAGTGTTGTTGCACATAGGCCTGTGCGGTATACCGGTTCGTACCGAATACCGGTGTATATTTTCGTTATGATATAAATTTTTCATATACCGC